>JAOEGS010004888.1:0-30418 GCA_025447755.1 Corythornis vintsioides | reverse complement strand
CCTCTTCCTCTTCCTCTTCCTCTCCTCTTCCTCTTCCTCTCCTCTTCCTCTTCCTCTCCTCTCCTCTCCATTTTTATATAACTGCTAGGTTTTAAAACAGTCTCTGATACATTTTTTTGAAATTTCTTATTTTCTGTATCATAGTGAATAATTTACATTTTTTCCACGATTACATCTGTGTTTGTCATATTGTACTGTTAAATGTACTCAAAAGCACAAAACTCGAATATTCATTTAATACTGAGCTCTTTTTTTTTAATGTTTTTAAGACCCTTTGTCTTTTTGAACACATTTTCCTCCTTAATAAGCACAAGCCATTAATCTCATAAGTATGTTTACTACTGAGTGAACATCTGACCCAAGCTTCACCTAATTCATCACTTTAAAGCAAAAGAGATCACTGTTAACATCTAGTCTGACTGTCTCCACCTAATTGCAGTATTTCACATTACAGCAATAGATTATTGCCCCCCTTTTGTTTCACCCTCATCCCTCCTGAGAATCACCAGAATTTTTCTTCCTCAGTGAGCTTTCAAGGGTTTCAAAGAGTCATGAAATGCAGATCATCAAGTTCAACCCCCATGCCAGAGCAGGATCACCAAGGGCAAGACACACAGAAACATATCCAGGCAAGTTTTTAAACTCTTTAGAGAAGGAAACTGCACAACCTCTCTGGGCAGGCTGTTAAGTGTTCTGTCATTCTCACAGTGACTAAGTATTTCCTCATATTGAGGTGGAACTTCCTGTGTTCCAGTTTGTAACCACTGTCCCTTGTCCTATCACAGGACACCACTGATAGGACCACTCTCACTGAAGAGAGACTGGTCCCTTCTGCTTGACCCTCACCCTTCTTAATGCACCCCAGGATATCACTGGCCTTCCTGGACACAAGTGCACATTGCTGTCCTGTGTATAGCCAGGACTCTGAGGTCCTTCTCTGTAGAGTTTCTTCCAGCAGGTCAGTCCCTAACCTGTATTGCTGCATGGTATAGGACTCTACACTTATCCTTGATGTAGGACCTCCCCAGGTGTAGGACTCTACACTTATCCTTGATGAACTTCATTAGGTTTTCCTTTGACCAGCTCTTCAATCTGTCCACATCTCACTGGATGACAGCACAGCCTTTCGGTGTATCAGCCACTCCTCCCAATTTAGTAGCATCAGCAAACTTGCTGAGGGTATACTCTGTCCCTTCATCCAGGCCATTGATGAACATGTTGAATAAGACTGGATCTTAGGGCCACCTCCAGGTTGCCAACTGGACTCTGCACCACTGATCACAACTCTTTGAACTCTATTGTGCAGCCAGTTCTCAACCATTCTCATTGTCCCCTTTTCTAACCCACACTTCCTGAGCTTACCCACAAGGATTTTATGGGAGACAGTGTCAAACACCTTGCTGAAGTCAAGGTAGACACCATCCACTGCTCTCCCTGCATCTATCCATTCAGTCACATCATTAGAGGTCTATCATATTAGTCAGACATGACAAACAAACAAAAACAAAACCCAAAACAAAAAAAAAAAAAAAAGGAAAAAAAAAAAAACCCAAAAAACTACTTCAAAACAAAAACCCCCTTCATTTCATAGGTCATATGCATATGATGACATAGAATAGGTGAGATGCTTAAGAAGCCACTGGACTGATGCAGGCTTATCTCTCCTAGAAACTTAGAAAAATGAAGGTTGATAATTCTTTCTAGAAATATTGTGGTCTCAAGACACCATGTCTGAATGTAAAAAGTGCAAGTGGTGTAAAACTCCCTCTCTGGGTTGGGGAGAGAAAGATTAACTGTGTTAATTGAAGACCTGAGCAGGAAAATCTCAAGAATTTATCAACTTTCCAGTGCAGTATTAATACAATATATAATACCAGGAGATACTCTTGTCTTCTTTCAGAAGTGCATGTGAGATTGTGAGAACATGAAACTCTTTCAAAAACGATAATGAGCAAGAAAGTATAAATTTCCCTTTACATAAAAATAAATTATTCATAAATATTTTCATCCTTTTCCTTCCATGTCTAGCAGCATGGTTTCTTTGGAACACCTGACAAAAACAATGTCATCTGTACAGAATTAAGGATAAAAGTCAAATTCAGAACAATGCACGTTTAAGACAAAAAAACTTCATTTAAAAATCCCTTTCTTTGAAATGGCAACAGAAATAATGCATTAATTAATCTTGTCATTTTAGTAGCCATTATTTTCCATTTGTTAAAAATAAATGTCATATGCAGTGTATGTATGCTATATTGTATTTTCAAATTTTATGTTTTTATCCAGAAATTAACATAATGATGGAAAACTCTCCAGAGTATTACTGCTTAAGGCTGATAAGTGCATTCTTTCTCTCTCTTCCTTTAAACTTGGCAGTAAGCAATTACACTTGCCCATAGTTTATACATAATGTCAAAAAGCCAAGGAATTTGGCTTCTTTATCTTTCTTATATTTATTCTTGGCTCAGTATTACAAACAAATTGAGATTTCCCTACCATGAGCCATTTATTTCCCATGAAAATAAAGCTTAAAACCATGGAAGCCTGATAATAGATACAACTGTGAAGATCTAAATGTCCCTCCCTTTGGGCTACTAGTAAGAAGATAATTCTAATTGGTTATAGTTTTTAAAAACAACAAAAAAAAAATCAGATTAAATATAAATGGGAAGAACCCTACTCAATACTAAGACTTTATGTTAGAGCACAGCATACAAGCATGAATTTATATAGGTCTCCTCTGGATTCCAAAACAAGCAAACCAAGCAACAACTGACCCCAAAAATTGGATACATAACTAACACCCTGTATTCAAAGCTTACTTATTTATCACATTTATATAAAGTAGGAAACAGTTTTCCAGCTATCCCAGGAGAAACAGATTGGCGTTTAATGTAATGAAAGTATGACTGGTATGTGATTAAGGCACCAGAGTGGCTTTAGATACAGGATTTACCTTGCACCCACCATACGTCTTATATATAACATAGGCAAGATTTGGAAAAGCATTGGTGAAGCTCAAACTGGATCTACACTCATACATGTATTTACAGGGAGATGTTGAACAGACTTGTTCAGAAAGTGGCCTTTCTTAATAGCTTTGAGGAGGGGGAGTGATTGGGGATTTTTTAGTTTGGGGGTTTTTTATTATTATATGGTTTATTTTCTTTCTTGAACAAAAATATCCAATATCTTTGTGTTTTAAATTTAAAATTATGAAAAACTGACTAAAACTGATAGTTCAGATATGGCCTTAGATATGAAAATTTGTTTTGATATAAGAAGATATCAGACTTTTTTTTAATGAAATAGGTTTTAATATAAAATAGAAATTAATCAAATGGAAAGGTTTTTAAGTAGATAATATAAAAACTTCTTCATGTACAATATTTCTTTTCAAAAAGAAAGAGTATCCTTAGCATTTGGAATAGATTGTATGGGATTAAAAAAGTAAACATAAAATACATGCCTTCTTGGCTGAGACCAAGGGGCACGAAGGAAACTTTTCCCAAGTGGATGCCTTGACCCACCTGTTAGCTCTGGTTTTTCAAATAAAATCTTGAAAGTTATTATATCCTTCTTGATGAACAGCAGGGAATAGTTGCAGGGTGAAAGAAAACTTTTTCTTACTCAATTCGACTGGTGACTTTGAGTCAACAGGTTTATTTCAGGGTATAAGGACACAGAATTTTTTTTAAGTCAGATTCCTCTACAATGTCCTGATCTTATCATCCCAAAGCATTAATCAAGACCAGAAAAAAACAGATTTGAAAACAGGAAAATGTTATGACATTTCCAAATGTCACAGTAGTTTAATACAAGGAATAGTCAAAGGCTAAGTTAGATCTTGATTTATCCAAGTTGATTCTCTCATTTTTAGTTGAAAGAACCATAATATCTGAAAATACTGTTAAATCACATCAATTAAAATATATTTATATAAACTTTTACTATTATTTTAAATTCTTAGAGAGCTATTTCTGAATTTACTATAAAATCAATACAGCAAAATCTTTACAAAATCATGAAATCATATAATAACACATTGGAAGGGACCTCAAGGGCCATCTGATCCAAATTTTCTTGGCAAAAGCACAGTCTAGACTGTCTAGACACAGCCTCCTATTGCCTTTCTTTGACACAGCAGCACATTGTTTACTCATACTGAATTTGGGGGTCAACAAGTCCCTTTCCTCAGACCTTCTCACTAGCCAGGTAGTTCCAAGCCAATTCTGCACTCCTGGATTATCTTTTCCCAGGCACAAGACTTTACATTTCTCCTTGATGAACTTCATCAGGTTCTTGTTAGCTCAGTCTTGCAGTCTGTTCAGGTCTTTCTACAGGGTGACTGCCTTATCAGGTGTCCTTTTCCACACTCAGTTTGCTATCAGCAAGCTTCATCAGTGGACACTTAATCCAGGTCACTTCTGAAAATATTAAACAGCATTGGGTCCAATATCTATCTCTGTGGGTGACTGTGGGTGACCACTTTTGTAGACCATAAAGTATCAGTTTCTCTAGGAGGAGACATTGGAGAACTGTATTAAAAGCCTTTGAGAAATCCAGGTGGACTATGTCCACCACTCACCCCACATCAACAGAACAGGTGAGTTCTTCATAGAAAGCAATTGGGTTTGTCAAGCACAATTTGCCCTTGGTGAATCTGAGTTCATTTTTCTCATTCCCTTGCTTCATTTGTCTTGTGAAAACACCAGTAGGATTCATTACATCATTTTCCCAGCGACTGAAGTAAGACTAATGGGTGAATAATTTACTGGATCACTCACTTCTCACTTCTGTGTGAACTGTTGATTGCTCTCCACACCTGTTTGCACACCTTGTTGATAGCACTCCTGGTTGATAGCACTCCTAAGGACCATTCAAAATTTCCATGGTTGCTCCTGGCAGTGCCCAAGTTGTGTCAGTCTTACTTGCACATTCCTTTTTTTTTCTAGACAATAAAAGAATGAGCACATATTTGTTTATGTACGAGGTTGGTAGTATTGCCATATAGCATACAGTAAATAATATCCATAATAGCTCTGTACCTCATTATAATCACGTCCTTGAAGTTCTATAGTTCCCTGGTGAAAACCATGTGATGTTAACATTGGATTTAGCTATTAATCTTTAAGAATGCACTTCTTAGTATCCATAATCCTTGAAAAATAGTCTAAGCAATAAACACATACTGATAATATATAGCATATCTGTATCTCCATTAAGGAAATTTGAATTACATGGCAGTTCTTAAGGTACTACTGAGTAAGGAACCTTTAAATCAATGTTATTATTATTATTGTTGTTAGTTTTACTGTTTTCATTACAGTACCACACAATGCCTCACATCAATGATGCTTCATTGTGCTAGGTACTGTGCCATGAGTCAATGGATAGAGCAAAAATGAAGTAATAACAAAATAATCAGCTTTTCCTTATTGGTCTGCATAATCTTTTTTTTTTTTTTTTTTTTTTTAATTTATTTCTTTTAATTATTTCTTTTATCTTTTAATTCAAGAAATAGAATTATAGGTATACTTCAATAATAGAAGATAATATACCATGTCAGATCAAATAACCAAGACAATTGATGTTGTCACAACTCCATGGCCCCAACTCCAACAAGTAGTGAGACTGAGACACATGCAGGCACATGCACACAAAGCATACATGTACACCACACACATCCACATATACATGTTATACACATTATACAAATATAGCCGTCAACAGTCACATAGATCACAGACAGACACCTAGAACACTTACACAAACACACCACTACTAAGGAAATTTGAATTACATTGCACTCCTTAAGGTAATACTGAGCAAGGAACCTTTAAATCAATGTTATTATTGTTAGGTTTACTGTTTTCATTACAGTACTACACACATTTTTCTCCTCTTTTGCTGAGCAGGATGGAGGTCAAAAACTGAGAGTATATGTATGTGAATATATATAAGTGGGTCGCTTCAGAAGCAGGGCTCAAACACTTTGTTTGCCCAGTAGCTGCTCCCTGGATTCCAGTCTTTCCAGTTTCTGGCATTCAGATATATGAGCCCTAGAGGCTGCAGCCACACTTCACTTGCTGGTACAGACCTTTGCTAATATACACAGACACACATAGAGAACTGGAAAGGACTCTCTTAGTACCATAGCTGTCCCACTACAGTCTCACCATTAGGAACACTTAGTCACTCTCACGCCCTTGAAGACCTACTCCCTACGTTGCTCTCAGGCTTCTTGATCCTTTCATCAGCCTGCCCAGCTTGATCTTTGCTAGTGACCACACATCCACAAATCCACATCTACAAATCAGTGCCTGCATTTTGTTTTAATATTCACAGTTACTTTTTCAAGAACTTTAACTGTGTTTACCAGCTGCCACCTTCATGACTTGTACAGTTTTTTGTAAACTTAACAGCAGTTTCAGGGTAAAATTTGCATAGCAGTTAATATTATTCATATTGTCAAACCCAGGAAGCTGGGTGCTATTTCTGCCAGCATTCTTGCCATTTTCATCTGCTGAGTTGGCTCCATTTCATTTAATCTTTTTGTTTTAGTCAGGTTATATGGGGGGTGCATCTTGGAAAACAGAGATGAACAAGATTTTCTGGCTGAGTAAGTCTTTTGGCTGTTCCAGTTTAGGAAACTGTAAAATTATAGTCAACTTCAAAAATCAGTAGAACTCATAATGGAGACCACAAATGCACTGCTTAAATCAATGAAAGTATTAATATGAGTCCAGGTAATACTGCATCCTATATCCCAAATCAAATATGTGATACTAGGTATTTTGCTAAAATGTTTTTGAGCATTTTCTCTATCTTCTTTTTTGATAATTCACATTTCTTCTTAAATTCACAAAATTTATATAATACATAGAATCACAGAATCATTAAGTTTGGAAAAGACCTCTAAGAACATTAAGTCCAGCTGTGTACCCAATATGATAATGATCACTAAACCATGTCTGATTGAAAGTTTATATCATATACTAATGTATGTATTTATTTCAGTTCTTCGTATAATCTTCATTTTTGTCATGTCTTTTTGAGCTCTGACCTAAAAAGTCTGTTTATCTGACAGACTTATCTGTATGAGTGTTAGTTTTTGGTGAGAGTAATACAATTTATTGTGTTCCTCTATATTTGCAAGTTATTTTTGATCCCTGAGATAGTTTCTATCACATTTTGGAAACAGCCAAAAGTCTTAAATGTAATTCAGTTCCTAAATGTTCTGTGACAAACAGCACCATGGTATATAAATTGCAGTAACACAAGGAAAAGGAAGCAGAAATTAATTTTATACAAACCTTCTAGCAACATCAAACTGGCCTGTCTGCATACACATGCCACTTACTGATGCATGGTGGCTAGTCTATATGTCTTTATTGCCCAGGTGTGTCCAAGTAAATATGGTTAAAGCCAGAGTTATTTCATTAGAAGGTTTGGGGACCAAAAAATACATGTTCCCAGATTGCCAGACTTCATTATTATGCAGTGTGTGTAATGTAATTTTACATTAAAGCCCTCTGATAATTCACTGTCTCACAATTACATTCGCTTAAGGCTTACAGGCATCTGAAAATAAGATATTTATTTAAATTTATTAGCATTGATATAGTCATATATATTGATATATAGGTTGATATAGCCATTAAGCCATTCTCCATCACTTCTGAAAAGTCATAGAAGTAATAAAAAATCTCCACTGACTGGAGAAAATGGAATATTTCAGCCATTAAAAAAAAAAAAAAAAAAAAAAGAAAGGAAAAAAAAAAAAAACCTTGGGAACAGTCAGTTTCACCTCTGTGCTGCTAAGATCATGGAACAGCTTCTCATGGAAGACATTGTAGCATGTAGAAGACATGTGAGTAGGGACAGTCAACATGACTTCACCAAAGGCAAACCATACCTGACTAATCTAGTGACCTTCTACAACTGAGTCACTGCACCAGTGGGCAGGGCATGAGCTACTGATAGTATTTACCTGGACATCTGTAAGGCATTTGCTACTGTTCTTCACAATATTCTTGCCACTAAATTGGAGAAATATGTGATTTTCTTGATGGTCTGTTGGATAAGAAACTGTGTGGATGGCTGCATCAAAGAGTTACAGCACAATGTTCAAGTGGAAACTAGTAGTGAGTAGTGTCCCTCACTGGGACCAATAATTCATTGACAAACAGTGGGATCAAGTACATTTCTAATATGAGAGTAACCGCATTCCACAGCTCAAGTTTGTTGACATTTAACAACAAAAAAAAAAGTCAGAATAAATTGGATTAGGGAGTAGCTTCAGTAGAGGAAGCAAAATCTGGTTTTGTTTGTTGTTGTTTTGGTTCTAATTTTAAGTAATGGTTATGTAATACAGAATTAAACAACATTTCAAATATTAAATTCAGGCCTGTCCTTACCACCTACCTCTGTATTTAAGGCTTTCACAATTTGTATAATCTGTGGGTGCATCAGTAAACCAGGAACAGTACAATTGTATTCTAGTCATTCAGCATATTATACTGATATATGCTGAAATATTACATGTTTAGTTTGGACCTTAGGACATTTCCATGAGACTTGTGTATTCAAATCTACTAATAAGGAAAAAAAAAAATCAAAATATCTCACCTTCTGGATCTGTATTTTAATCATCAAGACATTTGTCAAATTTTTGATGACCTGTATATTTATAGGTGGGATTCTCTTCAAGACTGGGTTTCTCTTCATGGACTAAAAGCTATCACTGAATACTTCTTTTGAAATTAAAATTCAAGAATCTAATCCCACATGATTTGCCAAATAAAGATCTGCCATACAACCACTTGCTAGCTTCTTAGGACTCTCACTATTTTTCTCAGTGTGCTCCAAAGCCAAGGTAAAAAGTTCTTTTTGACTGTTATTCCACTGCAGTCTTAATAAGACTTTCTCATAATACATGAAGTGATAAATAGGCAATGCTAATGAAATGCAACAAACTACATATTTACATATGTAGCATGTACATATTTATTCAATTTGAAAAATATGACCATGTTAAAAAATTACAATATATATTAAATATTGCATATGAGAATGAAGGTCCATATTTTAAAATATTACTTTAGAATAAATTTAAAGTAAGACATTCAGGATGATGTCCTCAGCAATATGACCACTCTTGACAAGTTACCAAACTCTTATGTTTTTAAATTAGTGTTAAAATAAGTTTCAAATAGTATGTTTTTTTAGCCATCATTTATATCTTAGTCATACATGGTATTGGTGATTAAATCTGGAAGTCTTAGTTGACATTCTAAGATCTGCATTTGTTTTAATAAATAATAATTTTAACTGAAGAAGTTAAAAAATGTACAAAATGTATATTATGACTTTTTTTTTGCGTTTAGAGATACAAAGATCTAAAGAAGAAAAAAAAAATATCTCCTCCTAAAAAAATCTACTATGCTGTAGTACTATTGGCAGAATTTAACCAGGAGTTTATTAACTCAAAAAAACTTTGAGAAAAAAATTTCTGTGATTCAAAACTTTCTGAGGACTTCTGATTTATTTAAATAAGAAAGATCCTGGTGCTTTCATAGATATTTTTAAAGCTGATTTCTCCAAGGGGTGACAAAATTAAGATAAAGAGCCAACACAGATAAAACAATATGTATTTTCCTCCAAAGGGAGTGAAAGACAGACTATGTTACCTTTACACGATATTTAGAGGAATGACTTTTCATTTTTAGCATTCAAACAACATTGGAAGAGATTGTGTGTTTTGGACAGATATTTTTTCAAATAACTTTGGTTCCTTTATTTCTCTAGGGATTATAGCAACTAGCATTCAATTCAACAGAGCCAGAGAACAACTTGATTAATCACAGTTGCATGAAACAGATTTGTCAAGCATCAATTTGCTGTCAACCTGTCTGCCATCTCCATAAATTATATAAGTAATTGTGCAAGAGCAAATAGCATTTATGTTGATTTTACAGGATGTGTTCTATTATTTTGTTTTATTATGATAAAAAGGCATTTTCCATGATTAACAATTTGCATTAAATTGACAGAGCTGGCCATTTCAGAACACTTAATTTTATCATTATACTTTTTTATATATTTATGTCTGCTTAGTTACACAATCAGTAACTGAAGGACATACACTTTCTGCATCTTAAGCACTTTACCATTCCACAATAAAAAACATTATTGGCAAGACAGTAATAAACCGTAACTGTATGGTTTTATTTATAAAACAATGTTATGCTTCAAATGGCATGTATGTTATTTGTCACACTGGCATATCCTCCATAAGGAAAAAATAACATAATGTGAAGAATTTCACAGGAAAATATTGATCTTTGATTATTGTTGTTGTTAATGTAGGTGGTTTTGAATAAAAGGTGGTTCCTCCATCCATTATTAGTATTTGAAGAATTCCACAAACAACTAAAGGATATAAATCAAAATGTTTCACCTAAATTAAGCTGATCTACATTGTGGTAAGACTAGTGGAATTCAAATTCATTCCAGGTCTTTAGAAGAAACTCAAGTTGCTGATAGTGGCTAAGGTTGGAGAATGAGAGGAAAAATATCCTGTTAACTGTATGTATATAAACCTATAATATATGCAAATGTGGGAGAGGGGTTTACTTCTCAATTTTTCATGTCTTCTACTGATGGTACATGATAAATTGAATATCATATGGTACATCCCACCTAATGTCTATAGCCTGAATTAGATCATAGAATCATAGAATGTTAGGGGTTGGAAGAGACCTAGAAAGATCATTTAGTCCAACTCTCCTGCCAGAGCAGGGTTCTGTTGTTACTAGATGTGGTGCCATATATAAAGATCACAGTTCTGTAAAGGTCTACTACCATCTTTCATTGCAGATCTTACATTTCAGTCTCTCACCTCAATAGTATTCTTTCACTCTGACAATGCCAACAATGAATCTTAGCTCTGTCTTTGTTCCTAAAGTAAGTATTTTCTTTCTTCCAAGGTGGGCACGTGAACAACATTTTATATTCTATACATGGACAGTGGCATTTCATTCATTGTATTTAGGTTGTAGTCTTGAAAATTCTGACAACTCTAAAGGAAAAGTATATATTAAAAGTAACATTTCTATAATTCAGGAAACTATTTACATTTTGTGATCTTATCAGTTTTATTACATTCAGGTTTATTGGGTTTTTTTTTTCATTCAGCTTACTGCTTCTCATCTATCACTTCTCTCTGTTACCAGAAATGTCAAGGAAAAGACTGAATGACAAAGATTTATCAGGTCCTACAAAGCCATGAAGGAAAGTAGTTTCTTAAAAGTAATAAAAATATTATTAAGAAGACCAGAATCTCTTATCAATTTAGATTTTTAGTGATGTATTTTTTGTCCTGCATTTTGGGGTGTAGGCTGTAGTTACAAGCTTCTATCTACATCTTTGTGCTCTAATTATTTTTGTTTTCCATTGAAGTTTTATGCTAATTGCTTTTGTCCAGAAGATTAGAGATGGTTACACATCTGTCACTTTCAATCCTCTGACCAGTAAGAAAGTCATATTAGGCAAGTAGAAATTAAATAAGATGCAAGTGATTTCTTCTCTTGTTAAAATAAAACTCTAAACAATAAGTATATCTACGCCAAGGTGTTTGTGAGCTGAAAAAGTAAGATAATTCATAAATGCTGAAAATATAATTGAAAAAGAGTTTTACAGAACTTCTATTAAACATTTTATTTTATATCTTAACTCATTAGCCTTATATGTCTATTTTCAGATAGGGTGTCTAATGCCAACTACACTGATGCTTCTTTATTATTGAACTAACGTTACATGAACACTGATATTTTGCCTCTTCCAACTTAAAGTTGCTAAGTTTTTATCACTAAATCCTGTATCAAATCTAACCTGGAAAATAGTTTTATATACATTCAATTGAAACAAATATTGAAACCTGAACATATTATTTTTTACTTATTACAAGGTCACTCTCTGTTTCTAGTCATCACAAATCCACATCATTCTTTCTCTGTAAAAGAAAATTAATATATTTATTATCTTACCCATACTGCAATTCTGCACAGAAAGAAAAACCTGCTAATTTATTAGACCTCTCAGGGCTGTCTTTCTCTTCTATTTACATTACTGCTTTACTAAGATCTTCAGCAGATTAAATCAAGACAGAGAATATATTAAATACATAAGATCTTGCTTATTAACATTTATGTTACTTTGCCAAGGGAAGCGTTATTAAAACATGAAGACATTTAAAGTAAAAGGAGGGATGGAAAAGCCTTCTTGGTTACTTTATTAATATTGGTGAAGTAATTAAAAGGGAAAAAAGAACAACCATGCAGAATGGAATTAATATCACCTCTCTGTGGAGGTTTACATATCTACAACTGGATCTAAACTAGTCATTGTAAGCTCTTTTTATGGTCAACAGAAACAAATAGGCAATTGCAGGAGAAATTTAACCTGAATTTTCAAGTACTTTATATAGCATAAGACAGTTTCTGTCCTTCAAATTCCTATTCTTCATGAAGAATCAAAAAACAATAGAACATATGTAGAAATCCAAATATGGTCAATCTCACCAAATTGTTGCAGCAACCAATATAAAAGTGAGACCTTGAATACACATATTAGTCAAGAAGCACTATATATTTCTGTTTTAAAAATAGTTTAAAATCATAAAAAATCTAAACATGGACAAAAATAAATTTTAAATCTTCCAATAATATTCTCAGAAATACATTTTCATAAAAATCAAAACTTGAAATTAAGTTAATAATTATAAAGTTTTGACATTAATACTGAATTTGTATTTTATCTGAAATTACAATTACTTCTTATTGTTGTAAGTGGACTATTACCCATTCCTTGTCATCATGAAATTAACATCCCACACTTTGTTTCTTGGTCTACTTTAAGCAAACTTTTAACTCATGTCTTCTTCAATTTTTATCTTTCTCAAACCATGCATTAGTTATTTTAGTGCCACAGTTTAAATTTAAAAACTTACGAAGCCTCTGAAAGTCTCTACTGTCTATCTTATCTCATCCATGAATTATACCATATATCTAACAATGAGTCTTTGTATATTTGAGCGAGAAAAATTCCATCCTTTGAAGAAAATCATAGGTAGGCTCCAGCAAGTAAACAAAAAGCTCATCAGTGAAGACCAAAAGCAGAAGTTTAGACTAACAGTTGTAGAAAATTTAAATAGGATTGTTGCTTATCAGCTAGTTGTCGGAGGAAAAGAAAGAGTGAGAAGAGACGATTTTCTTCACCAAGATGCCAAGAAGTCTTTATTTATTAATTTACAACTCTTTTTATACCTTTTTAACTTCCAGGTAATTGGACAAGAAGCCAGCCACCCCCTAGGGTGATTGGTTGGGGTGCCACAGCTCCCATAATCAAAACATCTTTCTACTGTTTTACAAACAGCTGCTACCAAGGTCACAGCTGGTGAGAGTCTTTGTGATCCCACGAGAAGGAAAATTCCAGGCAGTAGTTATTTTAGCATCCACATAGGAGTGTATGGAAAACTATCTCAGCTCTGTGTTCACAGTGTTCATGCCGCTTTTATGAATATTTTTCTGGGGTCCAAGAAACTAGGGTTATTAATAAAGGCATTTTCTTATTGAGTGCTTTACAAAGAGAAATGACAAATGTGTATATTCAGATATTGTTCCCATGGAAACCATAATTTAGCCACTCTGTGCACATATGTTAAATAATTTGTTTATGTAAGTGAGATGAGATACAGTTTCTTTGGGAACCATAACACTGAATTTACTGAATTTTGTATGCACTAAATGTCAACCCTTATTTTGCATTAATGTATCTTGTACTTTATTGCATTGTATTTGCTGAATGACACACTCCATGCTTCTATAATGAAAGGCTGTTTTGTGATATGTTAATGTAGAAGATAAAACATAAGGTGGCAGCAAGAGGCTAAATTTCAAATTTTCACTCAGGTTATTATTTCAGTTTACAATCTTAAGAGCTGAAAGATCATTCCCAGTTACAGATCTGCATAACTGCAGAGCCATGATCTCATTGCCTTAGGGAATGTCACTAGTAAAAACATTACGCAACAGAATATAATTTGGAACATAACAGTTTTAATCTTCAATATAAATAGAAGTTAGGGATTACACCTATAAAGGAATTCTTAAACTTGTGAGAGTTTATATTTTTTTGTCAGATAATGAATATTCACAGAATCACAGAATGTTAGGGATTGGAAGGGACCTAGAAGATCACCTAGTCCAACCCCCCCTGCCAGAGCAGGATCACCTAGACTAAGTCACCCAGGAACAGGTCCAGGTGGATCTTAAGTGTCTCCAGAGATGGAGACTCCACAACCTCCCTGGGCAGCCCATTCTAGAGCTCTGTCACCCTCACTGTGAAAAAAGTTTTTCCTTGTGTTTACCCTAAACTTCTTGTGTTCCAACTTACTACCATTGCCCTTGTCCTAACATTGGATGACACTGAGAAGAGTCTGTCTCCTTAACATATTTTTAAAGACTGAGGAGGTCCTCCCTCAGTCTCCTCCAGGATAAAGAGCCCCAGCTCTCTCAGCCTCTCCTCATAAGTGAGATGCTCCACTCCCTTGATAATTTTGGTGGCCCTGCACTGGACTCTCTCCAGTAGTTCTCTGTCCTTCTTGAACTGGGGTGCCCAAAACTGGACACAGTATTCCAGACAGGGCCTCATCAGCGCAGAGTAGAGGGGGAGGAGAAACACCTTCAACCTGCTGACCACCTTCTTCTTAGTGCATCCAAGGATGCCATTGGCCTTCTTGGCCACAAGGGCACATAGTTGCTTATAGTCATCCCTCTGTCCACCAGGACCCCCAGATCTTTTTCCCCAGAGCTACTCCCCAACAGATCAGCCCCCAGCCTATACTGACCCATGGGATTGTTCCTCCCCAGATGCAGCAATTTACACTTGCTCTTGTTAAATTGCATTAATTTCTCCCCACCCAGCTCTCCAGCCTGTCCAGGTCTCTCTGGATGGCAGCACAGCCTGCTGCTGTGTCAGCCAATCCTCCCAGTTTTGTATCATCAGCAAACTTGCTGAGGGTCACTGTATCCCCTCATCCAGGTCATTGATGAATATATTGAATAATATTGGACCCAGTACTGACTCTTGGGGGATGCCACTAGTCATAGGCCTCCAGCCAGACTCTGCTCCACTGATCACAACTCTCTGGGCTCTGTCCTTCAGCCAGTTCCCAATCCACCTCAATGCACAATCACTCAATATTCACTTCTTAAGCTTGGCTGTGAGGATCCCATGGGAGACAGTATCAAAAGCCTTGCTGAAGTCAAGGAATACCACATCCACTGCCCTCCCCTCATCTATCCAACTACTTGTGTGATCATAAATGGCTTTCAGATTAGTCAAGCATGACTTCCCCTTACAGAATCCATGTTGACTACTTGTGATAAGCCTCCTTTCCTTCACATGCCTAGACATGGTGGCAAGGATAAGCTGTTTCATCACCTTTCCAGGGATGGAGGTGAGGCTGACCAGCCTCATTTATGCCCTTTTTGAAGACTGGGATGACACTGGCCTTTCTCCAGTCCTCAGGCACCTCTCCTGTTCTCCAGGACCTCTCTAAGATTATAGAGAGTAGCCTGGCAATAACCTCTGCCATGTCCCTCAGCACACCTGGCAGGTGCATTCCATTGGGACCCGTGGACTTGTGGATGTCCAGTTTGTTCAACTGGTCACTAACCCAAGCCTCTTCAACAGAGGTAAAAACTTCCTCTGTGATCTTGGAGGCCTGGGTCTCCTTGTAGCTGGCCTTATCAGTAAAGACTGAGGTGAAGGTGACATTCAGTAAATCAGCCTTCTCTCTGTCCTTGATTGCCAAGGCACCCACTTCATTCAGCAGAGGGCTCACATTTCATCCAGATTTCCTTTTGACTCCAACATACTTGAAGAAGCTTTCCTTCTTGTCCTTGACCTCCCTCACTAGGTTTAGTTCTGGGAAGGCCTTAGCTTTCCTTGTTGCATCCTTGCATTCTCTGACAATCTCCCTGTATTCTTCGCCCCTCCTTCCATGTTTTATATATTTCCCTCTTCTTAAGTTTATCCCTTTTCTCATATTTATATTTATGCAAATATATTCATATTTACATAAAGCTCATCTCACACATCACAAAGTCCTTCATCTTATTCATCTTTGGCCTGTGTGGGTCCATTGCTGAACAGACTGGCACTGAGTGTGACAGACTGTGGCCTTGACATTCTCCCACAGATGCCAACATTGTAGACTCTCATCTATTCTCACCAAAAAAAATCCCTTTTCACTTACAACCAATACACTAGTCAAAATCTACATGGGCTGCATAATCCAACATCCAAGGCCAAATGAATATATTTTTCCACCATATGATCAGTTCAGTGTTCTTCCTACACTATATCAAACAGACATTACCTTAGATTATGTTTAGGTTAAGTTTCTTATTTTGGTTTTAAAAATAAGCAGCTTAAAAAAATCTGAAGGTCATATGAGGACATAATATAGACAGTTACTCAACTTTAAATTTACAGGAGATGCCTTTTCCACCAAACATTATCAGAAACAGTCACACTAAAGTCAGTGAGATTCTTCATGGAGCAATATGCTACCCATTTTGGGCTAAGTTATCAGAATCTATCTCATAATGATTACAGTGAGCCATTAAATTCTTGACATTTATCACACTGTGGTATTTACCATTAGTGAGGCATTTGTAGTTCCCCTATGCTTGGAATGGAGAGTACTGCAAATACCATATGAAGTTTAACTACCATCAACAGTAAATGTCAAGATTTTAATGGCACTTGCTCTACATGTAATATGAATTTAGAACTGAAAATGTTCAAAAAGTCGAACTTCTGAACTAAGTTAATTTTGTTGTATTCTGCATTGTATCATGTAATTTTACAGATTTAAGTTACACTTAAGACTTATTTCAGGTTTATGGAAACTATTGAAGATTTCACTGTCAATAACTTAATCCAAGTTTTACTTTCTTAGAAGCCCATGCCATTCATTACATATACTATATATATATAAACATAGTCAGTAATGCAATCATTATTGTGATAGGTAGTAATAGTCTGTTTTATTTTAGTATAGTGTAACTCATTTTGTAAATTGTTATTCATGAGCTAGAAGGAACTGTATAAGATTACAAAATGTTAGCTAATGTTACTGTAAGAAACTACCTAGAATATATGTGAAGAATAACAGACTTCAGTAATGTTCTCAGACATTTGAGAGTATATATGAAAATAGAAATATATACATATACACACATATTTTTACATCAGACATTTCTCATACAGCCATTTTTTAAATCTACAAGCTCCAATTTGGATACAACACTTGTTTGCTCTTTATATTCCTTGTACAGAGGTAAACAGTAAAATAGCTAAAATTAATTAACTGATAACATCTAATTAAATGCAGAGTGTTAAACCTCAATAATCCTCTCAGGTTTCAAGTATCATTTCAGGGTGAAAAATTATTCACATCGGGTATATGTGGAAATTGATGAAATTTCCAGCAAAATCATCTGCCTTGTCTGCCTTTTTGTGAGGAAGGAAGCACTGCAGGGAGAAAGGTCAGACTTTCATTTAATCTGGGATTTGAGGAAGATCTGGTGGAAAGGTTAACTGGATCTTGCTATAAATTAGCCTAAGTGTCTTGGAGATGATACTGATCATGTTATGTGACTGAAATAGGTATATTGATGGTCAACAGGTCTGGGGGAAAAAAAAAAAAAAAACAAACAAATTAAAATCAAAACAAACAACTAAAAACCAATGAGCAGTGTAGAAATGCAATCATTTTACCAGCAATTTTAGACAAGGAAAAAGAAGCCATAAAGAGTCTGACTTCATCTCTGTAGAAGAAAACATAGAAGAGTAAAGGGCTTTACTTGGGGGCATCTAAATTATATCTTATTTTCAGTATTTAAAGGAAAAATAATGTGAATGCATAGCTAGAAGTTTAATCTTGACACTCGTGCTGACATTCTTTAAAGAGAATGTAACTCCTGAACAGGCACCAAAGGTTTTAATTGGATAGTGGACTATATAATTAGGAGACCTATTAGCCATAGAATATAGCTTGATTTTTACAGGGTAATTATTTACAGTAACTTTCAAGTGAAAGCAAAGATATAAGTAAGATAACATGTAATAGGAAGACTTATGGGTTAATAGATATTGCTTTGAAAAGGTACTTATTCTTTTTTATGCTGTACACAGATTTTCTAAGGGAAGAAAAAACTACTAGCTATGAAGATACTTGCCCAGTGAATAGTCCTACTGCATTATAATGATAAAAGGGAAGGGAATCATTAGTTTCATTTTGAGTCAGAGCCTGTCACTGGGAACTATGATAGCAAGCAGAGTCAAAGATGCAATAGAACTATCAGGTCTTCTGTTCTCTTCAGAAGGGAGTCACCTATGACAATGACCCATGTTTTAGTCTTTTGGAAGTAGCTTTGATGTATGACACAGGCCAACTTAATTTCAGTGACACTTCTAAGCTAGACGAATCATCACCCTCGTTACATTATTGGGTTCTACTTGCAAGGCCTCATACGTTTTACACAAGAGCACTTGGGAAGGTGGGGTTGTTGCTGAGGGGATGAAAGAGTCTACCTACAATATTTCCAAATCATGACTGAATTAAGAGAGGAAAATGAAAGGATGTAAGTTTTATATTCAATACAAGGTAGAAAAGAATAGAATTTGCTGATAAGTAAAGATTTACCTACCCACAATTAAAAAGTTGAAACTTTATTAATTTATTTTAAACTCTACATTAAAACCTATCCAACTGAATGAAAACCATTTCTTTCCATGTGATTTACAGTTTCAGAATTTGGATGTAAGTCATACTTTCTCAACAGATAGACCAGATTGAACCAGATAATATAAAATTTCAGGAATCAAAAAGATTGCTGTATCATCAAAGATAATGCCTTGTATATGCACTTCACATTCTAAAAGTACAACTTTTTACAGTGAATGGTACTGACTGCATCCACACTGATACTTCAGCAAGCTAAGTACTCCTGTACGATGATGAAGCACCAAAAGTACAGTGTGACTCTCTTCAAAGAAAATTAAACCATCCAATTTCTGTCAAAGTGTTTTATTCTTTCTTCATACTGATGGCATAGGATTTGGTTCCAGATTCATATTCTAAATTGAAGTGCATACGTGTAGGTGTCCAAGAGCCTGCAAATGTAAATCTATTTAGCTAGCTTTGATTTATTCTAGCATTTGGACAGCTGTACAGTCTCCATGCTACAATTCAGTTGCTTAATAGGGGTACATACAGCCAATGTGGAAAATGTAAATGATTATATTATTCCCAGTCTTCAGCTGTTCATCCAAAAGGGTTGACTCCCCCCTCCCTGTTCTTGGGTGAATATGTATCTGCCAGACCCATGTGGATATTTCAGATATCTTAACACACCAGAAATAGCATTCACTGCTGCAGTTATAAGCTGACTCCTATCTCCAAGTTTCGCTGACTGTTAGCAAGTATCTTTTATGTCAGATGGCATGAAAAATATGCTATCAGCATTTTAAGTCTTTTACAAATTCTCAGTCTTTTCTAAGAAACATTAATCCTGGGTAAATTAAAATAGAAAAAAAAAAAAAAGCAAGTAGTTTACTATAACAAATACTGAAAACAGAAACACAGACACCTCACTGTGTGATGAGAAAATTCATGATCATAATCAATCTCAATGCAAATTGTCCTTCAAAACGAAATCAGTCCTTTGAGACTTCAGATAAATTATCTGGTTCACCACCACCATGTGAGTACACTTATGGAGAAGCCCATTCAAACTGCCGTAGTTATTATGAGGATTTTATTTAGTTCTTTTCCTTGAATACAACCATTTGCTTTGACCTCAGACTTTGAGCACTTTTGAAAATTAGGTCTTGTCTGTATTAGATATTTTTTTCTATCTTTTGATTTTCATTTAGACTGACATGTTGAGCAAATTTGGGAATTTTTACACTCTTCAGAGGTCACAGAAGAGAAATGTCACAAATGTGTAAGCAACATACAGAATAAAGGACTAGGCTTTGCTAATCAAACACAGACATGATGCTAAAAGCCTCTGGAGAATATTGCCTTGATCACCATAAACATAAGCTTCACCACTTTCAATAATACATTTACAGGCCTTAGTTATTGATGACTGCTAATAATATATCATGCAAGCACTATTCAACCATTTTATTTGCTTTACCATCACAATATACTGAGAAATAGGAAAACCATATAGCCATTTTGAATTCATTTCTCCCATCCTATCACTAATCAAATTTCTAAGCAACCGAAGGACACATTGTTAGTGGGAGGCTGTATGCAGATGAATACTATATTTTTAAAACTTCCTATTTAGTTAAATGCCATTCCTTGCAATATAATTTGAAATATGGTATAAGCAGCTTCCAGGAGGAATCTGTATAGTCTGAAACATACTGTAGAATGAGATAAAGAATCAGCTTTTCTATGATTTTTGATGAGTAATGGCATCTGCATAAGGGGAAAAATGCAAAAAGTTCTATTCTATTTGTAGCTAGCACAGTCCATGCCAGATGGTCTGCTGAATACACTAATTCCCTGTCTGCTAGGAATTCCTATTACTGCTTTAAAAGAAGTAATTTAAATAATTTAATAATGGTTTCATCTAATGTAACACACACACACAAAAAAGAACAACAACAACAACACATGAAAATATTTATGTTAGAGGTAAAATTTCATTATTTAGCTTTCATCTTCAGATTTGTGGTACAACGCTGATTATTCTGGATCTTGACACAGACAAGATCCATTTACTATATGGTAGTGAAAACTGAAATATTTTACTAAACTGCAAGCCCTTAATGTTTTGTTGTAAAATTTACTGAACCCTAAACTTCATGGGTTGTGAATAACTATGGCATATTATAATTATTATATTTGTTGGATATTCTTTAACTATTTATCCACATCTATAATACTAATAAAATGCAAACAGGATACATAGACTTGTGAATTGCTAGCTTGCTGCAAATTAGAATACTCATATACATGAAAATTAATTGTTAGGGTTTTTTTTAGGGATTTAGTTGTAATTTAAGGATAGAATAATAAAAACTTTAAGGCAAATAATGTACTTTAAGGCAAAGAATATCCTTATCAATTTGTAATTTGATAAGCAGAACAAAGTGTGAACTGAAGCAGTGTATTTATTGCTCAGTAATTACACTGCATCTGAAATGCAAATCTGGATTAATTCTTTATATGGTGCTGTACTTCAAGCAGCCAAAATTAGAAAGCATAAAAAGGATAACAAGGAGTGGAGAGGATGGGGTAAAGGGACAGGAATGATGAGTGGATGGAAAAGGGATGACACAGAAATTTTGGTCCAAAAATGTGGGAAGGTAGTTACATAGACACTAAAAGTATTAGACTTAGGGACATTTCCTATTTATGGTGAAATATAGACTCACAAGGACAATCTTCTAATTTGTTATTTTCAGGAAGAAACTCTTAAGTTTCTACAGGAGTAAAGTATAGAACAGAAAAGGAGCAATAATTACAATTTTAAAACCATAGTGCCACATCTACACATTTTTTAACACCTTCAGGAATGGTGATTCTACCACCTCCATTCCACCTCCGCCAAGGCCTCTGGCAAGTAAGTGACCATCCTGTTTTAAGAATTTTGTTTTATGAACATGGTGTATACCATGACATTTTTCTCCAGGGCTCTATCTAGAAATGGTCCACCCACTTGACTGTAGTCACAGACTTCTCTTTCACACATACCCAAAGGTATTTCTGCCAGAGTCAGGTAATGAGCTTTTTAATGTGGTGTGATGTATAAACAAAGGAATCTCAATCACACTGACTGATGTTTGTCTGACTTTTTTTTTTTTTTTTTCCTGGTTTCAGACCAACACCTTCAGGATTTTTACTGTTATTTTCCTATTCATTTTCAGTCAGAATATGAATCTTTAATATTGAATGCATTTTAAAAAACCTTATTAAGAGTTTATCCTATCTGGTAATAGCTTACAAAAAAGAATTTTCAGTTTTGAATTAAAATTTCCAAGTGAACCTTATATGATTTAGTCATGGAAATTGTTGTCAAAATGGAACAGATTGCCTTATGAATGAATTAATCTATAATAAATTTCCACATGCATAAAAGACCAGTAAGTCAAGGGAGAGAGCCTCTTAAGTTTTATTAACTTGTCTGAGAATGAACTCTTGCTATAGTAATAAAGAGTGGGAGATACTGTCAGCCAACAATATATCCTGTTTGTTAAGCTGTTTTTCGCAACTGGAAGTTTTGTCTCAATAAAACATGAGGAGAGAGTGACAGGACTGCAATTCATTACAGACAAATGGTAATAGAAAGCATGTTATCAATGAAGATAATATATAAAAAGGAGGATGGTTTCAACACAAACTGCATTTTCTAGGACTATTACTTATTTATTCATGCATTGATTGGATGTGGGAAAGCACTGAAAAGTAGCCTTCATTAATTTGTTTTCTCTTTTAGGCTACCTGAAAATGTTTTTTTCATCTTTGTCTCTTTCTTACTAATGACATGAAAAGCATAGAGCAATAGGGTGTCATCCAAAGGTAGAAATAAAAGATGTTTTAAAAGTTATGTTCCATTAAAAGAAGTCCTATGGGATATTTGCGCTTTAAAGAGAATTTAGGGGAGGAAAAAAAAAAAAAAAAAAAAGTAGCCAGAATTCATTATGCTGTTTTACACTCAGTTATTGTAAGACGTGTATGAAGAAAGTAAATACAGCCTTGTCATGGTTTGAGTGAGAACCACACAAATTCTGTTCACTGATTTTGCTTTTCAGCTCAGGTTTTCTAACTAACTTCACTTTCTCAAGTTAGCAGCATGTTTTGCAGACAGTGTCTGCTTCTAGCACTGATAACACCTCATGTTTAGAGTTACTACCAAGGATATCAAGGCCACTGCTAGAACTTGTGTATCACACTGGGGGTGCAGAAAAGTGAAAGACCGCACCTGCGGGGAGGAGCGAACAGGACAGGTGACCCCAAACTGACCAGCAAGGTGTTCTACCCCATATACATCATATCCAGTATAGAAAGCTTGGGGGTCCAGAGGGTCTCTCTAGGAGAACACAAGGAGAGAAAAGCACACAAGCTGAGCTGGCAGGGGATGCAAGCTAAACTGACAGGCTAAGCAAGCTACCTGGTGTGTTGGGCTCTCAGCTCAGATTGTTGGAAGTTCTTCCTCTCTTGAGGGGTTCTCCCCCTCAGAGCACCAAGGAGGACTCTGTCCATTCTGCCTTCTATCCTGATCGGTGTGTTCCTGAACCCAGTGCCAGAATCCAGCTCCTGAACAGAGCTCCCATCTGCTGCAGGGCCCAGTCTGGGACTCTCCCTGTGCCAACTCCACAGCATCAGTGACGGGATTACCATCAGGGGGGTTGGGTTCAGTATTGGGTTTGTACATATTTGTATGTATTTCATTATTATTATTTCAATTTTCATTAAAATTGTTCGAGTTTCCTTTTCTAATTGCTAAATCTCTCTCCCTTATCCCTTTTTCTCTTCCCTTTGGGGAGGGAGAGGGTGTTAAAAGAGAGCATCTGTTATTGGTCTGGGGGTTGCCCTGGCCCTAAAACATGACAAGCCTCCTCCAAAAATACGAAAAATATCCTTCTCAGTTATTTAGTGAGAAGTTAAGATCTAAATCTTCAATCCTTAGGATAACAAGGGCAAGCAGAAATGGAGAACAGCAGAAATGCATTGATTAAGGCCCTAATTCAGAGCTTATGGGTCAGGATTAGAGCTGGATAATCAGGATAAGATAGCAAACATTTCAACAAGTTGGACATACACAAGTGTCTGGGATGATAGACATATGAAAAAATGTATGGCTTGGTGAATAAAGGAAGACCATTGAATGTTATCTTGACTTTAGTACACCCACATTGACAAGTTGAAGAAATGCAGACTACGTAAGTGGACAAGTGAGGTGGAACAAGTCCAGCAATGGATCAAATTATGCTTAAGGGATTGAAGCAACTGTCATGTGTGGAGATATTAAGAAGGATGGGACTGTAAAGTCTGGAAAAGAGAAGGTTCAGGGTGAACTTACCATTGTATATAAATACCTGACAAGGAAGATGGAAAAGAACAAATGGACTGAAGTGTTGCCAGTGACAGGACAAGAGGCAATGAGGACAAAAAAATCATTTAACATTTTCATTATTTTTCATATACTTCCATTTAACATGTCATTAAGAGATTAAAGTATTTAGTATAGATATGTAATCTGACTAAAGGGTTAATTTCTACACACAGTATACATGTATTATATAGGTCACTGTCTTATAACACACACATATGAGAACAGAAACAGTTTGATAAACTAAAGCAGAAAATTATATACAGAGAAACAGTAATCATAAAATGTAGAAGCATGAAGAAAATGTTCAGAGAAGAGATATACAAAGTGTCATGAACAATATGAGTAGCAATTCCAGAGAAACAGAAAAGCTCTTGGTTTAAGAAAAAGACCTGTTGAACAGTGGGATTTCAATTTCCCTTGGCAATTCAAGCAATCACTAAATCAGCATTTAGGCACTTCAAAGTGGAATAAGACTACTTCTTATTACTACTACTTCTTAACAACAGGATCAGTGGCAAATGGACAAATCATCTTAGGAAATGGACCCAGTATAATAAAAATGCTAGGAGATGGTGAACATTTAAGGTCTGCTACTCTCATAAAGTCTAAAATACTCTAGAGAGTATGGTGCATATAAAAAGCAGGAGCACACTAAGAATACTGGACACCATAAAATAGACTAAAGAAAATGCAACTTTACTCTTAAATAGTTACATTAGAACCCATTACTATCAAAATCAAATTTAGGAAATTTGATTACCTAAGAAATAGTTGAAAGAGACTGCAGTCAGTGTTTGCAATAAAAATCTGTCCTGGCTGGAATGCTGATTGAATACAGATTTCAACTGACTAGAATAGAAGAGCAGACAGAGATGTTAAAATATACAGATGTTTGTGATTTTATTCCCCTCTTTCCCTCATGCACACATTTGGTGCATGTTATTCCAGATGTGTTGAGAACAGAATATTTTGTTCTAAGTAGAAAAATGAAAAAAAATGTTTACTTTTTCCTTAAAGGAAGGACCATATGGAAATTGTCAATTTATGTGAATTAATGTTCAAGAAGGATCTACAAAAGAGAGTGACTGCAAAGGTAAAAAAAAAATTAAAAAATGGCAATAATCTAGTCATGGAGACAAGACACTGCTCTGGCTGTGTTCCCAGCTCTCCCAGAAGAACCTCAGCCTCATGAGTCACCATGAGTCAGCAGGAGCAACTCATCAGATTGCTTTGCAAACTGAGGGTTATTACTGTAGAGTGTTATGAAGCTAATGTTGGGATGCAAGGGAGCAGCATTTTTAATTTCACAAGACTTAGTATGGAATGTTAGGGGATGAATCAAAGGAATGAAAGGAACAGATCAAGGTGTTTTGGAGATAAATAAACATAGGAAAACAGAGGAACAGGGAGATAAAAGAGGTCAGTCATATAAACAGATACTGGTCAGAGGGCTTGTGTGACCATGTCCTCTGATCCCCACATTGTCTTCTCATTAAACTCCATTTTTATTTTCTAACTTCTCTCCAAAGACTGTGAGATCTGGCAAGATCATTTGAGAAACCTGTTTGCCTATGTGACTGTGTCTTGTTCTGTGCACGAGGTAACTGAAAACTAGGGGACACGAGGGTTGGCTACTAGGTAGGTGTCAGGTGCAGCTGCTTTGACAAAAATGTAACAAAGGTCTGGTCTCGACAGAGACCTGATGAAGATCAGTTCAGCACCTCACAGCCATTAACAGGTGCCTCAGGGCCCAGGCCTTCAGCCTTCCTTTATCTTAGCCTTGTCCACAACTAATTGGAATGACCACAATGCACACTCAACTAGGGTATAAATGAAGCTCTGCCAGAGAGGTGATTTTTGAGTTGATCCTCCTCAAAACCAGTGGGCCTTGGGTATATAGAACGCCATCAAAGAATACTTCCCTGGACTGATTCCTCATGTGCTTTTGGTCATTGATTATTTCTTCTAGATATATTCTTGAATAAGCCCTCTTTCTCTTTAAGGAAGAGACACCTTTTGATACTCTTATGTGACAATATATCTGCATTTTGGCTAACTACTGCTATCTGATTTGTGGTTGCCTCCATGACAATGGTCTGAGAGTTTAAGGTCAGTTACTGTCCTTCATCTTGATCAGACAGAGAGGAAAAGATGATGAGGCCATTGGTGTCATTCAGTTTCATGTGAGTGACATGTTTTCTACCTGTGTTGACACTTGTGGCCAGATGTGTGTATATGCATAAATGTATTCTATATGTGTGACTATTGAGACATGTTCAGCTTCCCTTGAAGAGGAACCTCCACCAACCTTGCCTCCATCCGTCTACTGAGATCATGAAATCCTGAAAAAAAAAAAAAAATAATAATAATAATAAAAAAAAGATAAGTATCACAAATACCAAGACATTGTGATGTTACTTATGGTAAAATTAAAACTCATGTTTAGGAATACGTATATCTAAAGAAGTAGATGATTGTGCAGAAAGAAGGTGGGGGGTTTTTTAATATATATTTTCCTCCAAGATATTTCCACCAAATAACTAAAAGATATGATCAGAAGAAAAATGGTTCTACATGTCCCTCAAACATTATCAGATAATTCTTATTTTCATACAATTTACTTGAGTCTCATTCTGAACCTAGATTTTTTTTTTTTATTTGTACACAAGCTTAAGGATGATTTCTATGCATTTTTCAAATCTTTTCATCAACCTTTTATTCTAGAGCTGGTAAAGAACTTGTTTCATTCTCATTTACTTTCTGAATCAAATTTCTATGAATGTTGATTTCAATGCAATCTATATAAAGTTACTGAAACCAGTCAAATTTTAGAATGTAACCAAGGTTCCATCTAACTTTCAATTACACATTACTGACCATGGCAGAACAGAAGGAAAAAAAAAACCACACACACACACACAAAAAACAAAACAAAACAAAAAAAAAAAAACCCAAGCCAACAAAAAAAAGATGTTTAAGCTTTGATTGCATTTTCAAGACTGGATTTTGTTGTTATTGTTCCAGAAGACTGCCTACATTTTACATAGAAATCCATATGTTGAGTTAAGGGTTTTTTGTTGGAGGGGCTCAAGTTTGTATTTCTTTAAGAAAAATAAGAAACTCTAAAAAAGCATTTCATTTAAAGCAGAATGTCCTCTGAAGAGAAAAGCCTTAGTATGTAAGATAGTCTGTCTTTCCCTTGAATTTACCTTTTGCATAAGTTCACACATTTAGTGAACTAAAATATATTGATATTAAATGTAGCACCATAATAAGAAAGACAAGGAAAAAAAAAAGGCATCAACTTGTAAGAATGGTCAGGATTAATTGGAAGGTCCCTCTCTGAGATAACCCTGTATGTTAAGAGGAACATTTAAGAAGACATAACTCTATCCCAAGATAAACTATGAAAGTTCTTAGGCTTCCTCTTTGCAAGCTCCCCATAAATCTTCATTTCTATCTTTCTTTTTTTCTTTTTTTTTTAATCCTTCAAACATTATTCCTTTCCTTTCTCTTTCTTCTTTGGTTGTTATACATTTTCCTTTCCTCTCTCATTCATATTCAGAACTATGAAATGATGAAGGGATTGGAGCATCTCTCTTATGAGGAAAGGCAAGACCTGAGGCTGTTTGACCTGGAAAGAGAAGACTGAGAGGGGATCTTATTAATGTTTACAAACATTTGAATCACAGAATCACAGAGTATTAGGGGTTGAAAGGGACCTTCAAGTTCAACCCCCCCTGCCAGGCAGGATCATGTCATCTAAATATAATCTAACACAGGTCACAGAGGAACACATCCAGGTGAGTCTTGAAAATCTCCAGAGGACTCCACAACCCCCTGGGAAGCCTGTTCCAGTGCTCTGTGACCCTTACTGTAAAGAAGTTCTTCCTCATGTTAAAGCAGAACCTCTAGCTTGTAACCATTCCCCCTTATCCTATCACAGGGCACAAGAGAGAAGAGGCTATCCCTTCCCTCTTGACACTTAGCCTTCATATATTTATAAATATATAGGTGTCTCAGCCTTTCCTCATAAGGCATGTGTTCCAGTCCCTTACTCATCCTTGTAGCCCTCCGTTGGACTCTCTCAAGTAAATCCCTGTCTCTCTTGAACTGGGGAGCCCAGAACTGGACACAGTACTCCAGGTGAGGTCTCACCAGTGCAGAGTAGAGGGAGAGGAGAACCTCACTCAATCTGCTGGACACGTTCCTCTTGATGCACCCCAGGATACCATTGGCCTTCCTGGCCACAAGGGCACACTGCTGCTCCATGGAGAACTTGGTGTCCACCAGGACTCCCAAATCCTTCTCCACAAGGCTGCTTTCCAGCAGATCACCTCCCAATCTGTACTGGTGTAATTTGTTATTCTTACCCAAATGCAGGACTCTACACTTATCCTTGTTGAACCTCATTTGGTTCTGCCCTGCCCAGTTCTCCAACCTGTCCAAGTCTCGCTGGATGGCTGCACAGCTTTCAGGCATATCTGCCAATCCTCCCAGTTTCATGTCATCTGCAAATCTGCTGAGCAGACACTCTGTCCTGTCATCAATGTCATTGATAAAGACGTTGAACAGGACCTGACCCAGCACTGATCCCTGGGGGGACTCCACTGGTTACAGCTCTCCAGCTGGACGTAGCATTATTGATCACCACTCTCTGGACTCTATTGTCCAACCAGTTACTAATCCATTTTACCATATGCTCTTCTATCCCATATTTCTGAGCTTCTCCAGAAGGTTGTAATGGAAGACTGCATCAAAAGCCTTGCTAAGGTCAAGATAGACTACGTCCACTGTTCTTCCTATATCTGTCCGTTCAGTTACAATGATAGGAAGCTGAAATACAGGAAGTTCCACCTCAACATGAGGAAAAATTCTTCATTCTGAGATTGACAAGAGCACTGGACCAGACTGCTCAGAGAGGATGTGGAGTCTCCTTCTCTAGAGACTTTCAAGACCTGTCTGGATCTGTTCCTGTGTGGCCTGCCCTAGGTGTTCCTGAACTGGCAGGGGGATTGGACTCAATGATCTCTAGAGGTCCCTTCCAACCCCTATCATTCTATTATTCAGTTTTTCATGACCCTTGCCTTCCTACCTCAAGAGCTCAATTTAGTCATCTTCATCCGCTGTTATAGTTAATCCAGTTATTCCCCTACTGGGTTGAAAATTGTTCCCAGTATGAGTCCTGCCCCTCAAATGAGTGCTTCCAATACCACTGGTTGTTATTTCTAACACATACTGAACCTGAATGCACAGTGATGACTCAGGAATGACCTCAGACATTTTATTACAGCAATAACTATGTAATTTAAATGGCAAAAAGTTAAACTATACTTATTTGAGCTTCAAGACTTAGAAGAAAACAAAATCTTACCTCTAGTTGTACTAGGAAAGCATAATATTAACTCGATTTAATAAACAGATTAAAAATTAAAATCAATGTATTATCTCTTTTTATGGGACATAATTTAAGGAGTTCAGAAATACCAAATGCAAGTTCAGTGAAGCTTAAGTAGAAGGATTTCATACTTGTTTTTTACATGTCATTTTTACGTATCAGTAATGAAGTCTAAACAAGCCAGTGCTAATAATTTGATTATGAAATCTTCCGTATTACTGCAGCAACAGAGTGGTCAAATTCTTACCTCACTGTGTTCAGTGACACTGTCTCTATTAAAGTGATACAGAGCTGCAATGATTCTGAATCTGAGTATCTGTGTTCATTTAAGCAATAGTGACAACTCCATGGTTTCTATATCTGATTCATTCATGTTTGGCTATAATATGTGCACCTATGTTAATTTTTGTTATTCTAAGTCTTTAAAATGTGACATATTTATCACAAAAGTTGTCATTCAAGCCTTGTTACCTAGCATGAAAAAGTGTATATTTTGTAGGACAGGGTGCCATCTAGTGGAAATACAGCAGTTAGCAGTACTAGAAAAGATGGAGAAAAGCCCAGTTCTCACGCTCTCTGACGCCGCCCGGTGGCCACAGGGCGGTACTGCAGCGCCGCGCCCCTGGAGCACCCAGGATCCCCCCTAGATCCAATTAATCGTCCCCAGGCACAAATAACCTCCCCGGGGACCTCCCAAGTACCAAATCACCCCCCGGGTGCGAGACAGCTGGCGGCGCCGTCCTTGCGTCTGCCCGGGCAGGGCGGGAGGGATACTCGGCCGGCGGGGGGTCGCGTCCTCTGCGCG
>JAOEGS010004887.1:0-32457 GCA_025447755.1 Corythornis vintsioides | reverse complement strand
GGCGACAAAATAAGATGAGGAGGGACGAGTGGGTTTTCGTGTGGGGGGGGGGGGGGGGGGGGGGGGGGGGGGGGGTTAGTAGAGCTCTGCATGTTGGAAGCAACAATAAAGCAAACGAGCTGCCAAGGAAGGACTTGTTCAGATTGTTTCTGCTGATGAACAGGATGGTACTTGGAAAAATACATCTTATCTCCTCACAGTGCCAACTATCAAAGCACGGGAAAGGGGGGTTTGTATCTTCTCTGGGTTTCAGGGAGTTGAAGTTACACAGTTCAGCTCTCTGGGGGTAAAAATAACCCCGAACAACATGTGGGTCTGCAGCAGGTAGATTGATTAGAGGTGTTTTCACACAGCTAAATTATCTTGCACAAGAGGACCCAGCATGGCTTTGACATCCATTCATCCCACCAGCCACCTCCAGAGCAGCTGCCACACCAACGTGCAGGGTGCAAATTTCACCCTCTAACAGCTCCAGAGGAGGAGCTGGCCCATGCAACCCACCAGCAGCATGTAGCAGAGTGAACATCCCTGGGAAGCCAGGTACAGGAATGAGCTGGTGGCTCCATCTTCTCACAGAACTGTTAAGGTTGGAAAGGAATCAACGAGTCTGATTGTTCACCCAGCACTGCCAAGTTCACCACTGACACGTGTCCCTCAGCACCACATCTCCAGGGCTTGGAGACCTTGCCAGGGATCATGGGGACTGCCCTGGGCAGCCCCAAACTCCCAGACTACTCTGTGCAACGGCTGCAAGTGGGGAAGTTTTAAAACCTGACTCTAGAATATGCAGAAGAAGGGAAAAAAAAAGAAACCAAACCATAAATAGTAAAAAGAAAAAATATCCAACCAAGCCACATCTGTGCTGGCTGGATAACCCTCCTTTCCACACGGTTCCTGCACTCTCGCTTAAGCTGCAGGGAAAACAACGAGGAAAGAAACCAAAAAAAAACCAACATCAGATCTACTTACAGAGACATGGTGCTTCTCTCGGCGGCTTTCCCTCCTCCTCCGGCATTCCTGTGCCACCCTGCAGCTCAAAACCCTGCTCTCCTGGATCCAGTGTGCCCGGGAGGGTGGAAACTGGAGCTCGAGGGGAGGTATTTAAGGGGCTGGCAGACCCCGCCTCTGGCCAGGCACCCACCGCAGGGAGGTCCCGAGCTGCCCGCAACCCCAGGGGCTGCTCTCGGTCCTTCTGCCCCCCGAGCCAAGATGCGGGGGGGAAGGAGGGAAGGTGCCGGCCAGAGAGCACCAAGGGGAAGAAAAGGGCCAGTGGTTTTCAAATCCAAACAAGCCGCCGGCTCTGGTTTTTAGGAACGACGCCTGGAATTTTGCTGCCGAGCCCTTGAGTCAGTTGCAAGTAAATTAATAGCATCGGGTGGTGGCACTGGTAACAGCTTTGGAAGAGAGGGAGCGTGACTAAGAGGGAACATGTGGAAAATACTTCTTGGCCAAAGTTCCTTAGTTGCTGGGGTAAAATAATAATCATCATATTAATAAAAGAAAGGAGGCAAGGCTCACTAAGGACAGAAACTGCACCAAAGCTCCTGCTCTTGCAGCCCCAGGGAAGTTTTTCTCTGCAAGAGGGGGTGAACCTCTGTCCCAGCTGGTGGAAGGGAACAGAGAGGATGGGGAAGGGGTTTTGAGCACTCATGGAGCTTTTTTGCCTTCTCTGTAGGCAGAAGGAGCTGGGAGGGAGCAGCTGGAGCTGAGCCCCCTGCTCTGGCACCCAGCAGCCACTGGCACCCTGGGCTGCACCCCCAGCAGCGTGGGCAGCAGGGCCAATGGGGGATCCTGCCCCTCTGCTCCCAGGGCTCTCTAGGGGTGGGTTTGGCCTCCAGCACACTGAGGCAGTAACCTCTTTGCCCACATGGTCCTTCAAGTCTGGAGACCCCAGTGGGTCACCTCCACAGAAGGTACTCTACAGTCCTTGGGTACATCCCCCCCCAAGTGGAGACCCTGCAGCTCCCAGCACGTCACACCACCTACTTCCAAAAGACAAGTCCTGTGAGACCAACCAGACCCTAGGGATGGCCACCAAGCCCTCATTCCCACCAAAGAACTGTGGCAAAACTTCCACTCCCTCCAGCTGATGCAGGACAGAGCTGCAGGGAAGTATTATTAGTTCCTTAAAAATAACTAGATGAGAACAACTTCCAGACCCCGCAGGAGCTTGGAGATAAAAGGCAGCTCAGCACAGTCCCCGTCCCATGGGTCACTCAGCCTTTCCAGGCCCTTTGCTTTCTGACTGGGCAGGTTATTTATACACACAGCAGTCGTGTCTGCTGGAAGGTTTTGGGGGGCATCTGTGCTCTGGGAGGGCTGAGCAACATCTGCTCCTGCTCCTACCCAGCAGGTCTGACCACCACACTGGCAGGAATCCAGTGGCTCCCATCACTAAACTATTACCCCATGGGTCAAACCACTGCCCAGGGAAGGAGGCAAAGGGCTTGGAGGCAGAGCCAGAGCCATGAATTGCCTCCTGCACTCTCTAGCTGGGGTTTTACCATCTGAACAAGTTGTCTGAAAGCCAAAACCATTCTTAGTAACAGAGGATGGCAGGAGCACGTGCACAGTTCCAAACAGTTTGCTTTCTTCCTCCCAAGGAAGACACTGGAGAGCAAACAGGGCTTTTCTAGACAAGAATGAATCTGCAGGTTAAAATAGACACCTTTTTGATCCCTTCCCACCCCTAAGGATATGGAGATCATCATAGATGACCCTGTAGTCCCCTTTCTCAGATACTGAAAGACCACAGTAAGGTGTCCCTGGAGCCTTCTCCAGGCTGAACAAGCCCAACTCTCCCAGCCTGGCCTGAGAGCAGAGGGGTTCCAGCCCTCTGATCACCTTCCTCCGACCTGCTCCAGAAGAGCAGGTATCACATCTCTCTGCTTTCAGTGATGAGTAGCAACCATAATTATCCCCTCTGAACACAGATCTGCAGAGCTCTGTACTGTATACTGCTGATAGTTCAGTTTCTTCTCTGATTTGCACCTTCTAGTTTCCATTCAATCTTAGAACTGCACGAAATGCAGAAACTCAGCATCATTCAAACAACAAACCTGCTCTTGAAACCAAGACCAAACCTGCTTTTGAAACCAGACCCAGGGAGCAACGTCACCGTGGGGAGACAAACATCACAAAACCAAATAAATTAAGAATGTCAAGTTTTTACCTTATTGGAGATTGTTGGATTCAGAACCTATTTTGAGAGGCTGAAGAATTTCACATCTGAGAAGCAAGGACATTTGAATACCACAGGTGAGGGCAAAGCCTGAAGCAGCAGTTTTCCTTCAAATAACTCCACTGGCCCTTTTTTTTCTCCTCTTACCTTCAGAGGTGGACACACCTTCACCCTTGGTGGCTGTGGGTGCCACCAGCTCTGAGAGAGCTCTGGGATGGGAAGGGTGGCAAAGGCTCTGCCTAAAAGGAAGCGTTGGACTTGGGAAAAAAAAAGTCTCCTCCCTTTTGCTCAGTCCTAAAGTCAACAGTGGAACTGCTGAATTTGGATATTTTTCTTGGTCTGCAGGAATTTGGTGGCTAGTTAGAGAGGAAAAAAAAAAAAAAGAACTGAGGGGGTCATGGCTTTGCCAGTGAGTGACAGAGTCACTTGGGACTGCTGCCAGCCACAGAACCAGCCCAGTTTGCTCATGAAATGGTAACTGAACCAACAACCCTGTTTATGGCTGATGGCATCAAGGCCAACTGTGGATGTCCTGTTGCAGAGACAGGAGGGAGCAGGTGGGAATGGTCACAACACTGCTCCACTCAACCACCCCAGCCAAGGACCTCCAGGTTCCCTTTCAGTCCCACCAAGCTCCTTAGCTTAATGCAGAAAAAAACCCCAACCAACAACATCCCAGTTGTGCAAACTTCCTGGGCATGCTCCGAGATTTGGGACTAATGAAAACCTTAATTCTCTTAAAAAAAAGCCAAAAAATTTACAAGTGGCAGAAAAGGCTGAGCCAGTGTCTTGCTAAATTGCTGCTTCATCACAAAACTCCACGCAGACTTTTCAGGACAAGGGGTGATGACAACACCAGGGCAAACGTCTCACGTGGAGAGACAAGGTCTCTACCTATTCATCATCAGGTTGATTTGTTCTCTCCATCCAGCCCTGCTCCTTGGATGAACCCAAGAAGGTTTTGATCTGGATCAAGGTGTTATGGTTGGTCTCTGGCTCTTGCAAGGACCAGGAGGAGAAAATCTGGTCTCGTGCATCTTTCCAAAGCCCGTGGGGGTTTGGGCTGTGTCACATAAGGACGTTGGGAAGAGAGGCAAAGGCTGATTTCTTCCATGCACTCTGAAAAGATAAACTCTATCTGAATTGCCATGAAATCTGTGTCTTGGTCAGCCCAGAAGAGAGGTCAGAAAAACCAGCATTACTGTGAAGTTTGCACTGGTTTGTGATTGGAGCACAAAGCCAACGCTCCGAGGCAGAACAAATGGGATTTCTGCTGAAAAACACCAAAGTATTTCATTTGGACATTGCTGACTGATGGCAGCAGGAAGGTAGAAGCTCTTCACTTTGAAAATGACTCCAAAAAAATAACCTGACCTGGTTAAATAGCACAAAGATTCCAATTCCAGAGGACTACAGCCCAGAGGAAACGTTTAAAGCCACGCTGGAGAGCAGACACGAGTTATTCCAGCCCTTCCCAGCTGATGGACACATTCTTGAGATAAACTTCAGTGTTGACAAAACCATGTGGTTTTTATTGAGGTTTTTTTTCCCCCACTGGAACCTTCTTGCTGAAGTTTTCAGGGCTTCTGAGATCACACAGGTCAAAGCACCCAACGGTGACACCAAGGGACTCATGGAGAGCCCTGGGACCTTGGCTCAGCAAAACCACTGCATTTTTTTCCTCCTGTGTCTGTTCCTGCTCCAAGCAAAGCATCTGCCTCAACAGCCAGAGGGCAGGTGGAGCAACGATTCCCTCCTTTTATTTGCTTCCCTTTCCTGAAGAAGAGTTGGGAATAAAAAGCCACCTCCAACCACACCCGTGGGGTCATACCCAGCTGAGTCCTGCCTGCCCAGTCTCTCCTGCAGACCCACCATGCCTCTGAGCTCTCACAACAGGAAACAAGAAACTTTCCAACTGGTGTTGCCAGCCCTGTCTGGCCTGCAGGACAACCCTGTGAAGCCCAGCCAAGGTGGACTTTGCTCTAGACTTTTCCTGAACTTGTACCAAAAAAAAAGTGAGGATAAAAAAACCCAACAACCTACAATAAATTCAATTAAAAAAATCAGAGGAAATCCATCCCTTGTTGAAAAAGGTCGTGGCAAAGGCACCTCCTCCTGCCCTCGGCCTCAGAGGTCACTCCTCCATCTGCAGTGACACATTAACACGGGCAAGGAGAGAGGGAAAAGGTTGGGGGACATGGGAAAGATGAGGGAATGCTGGAAAAAAAACAAAGTCAAAGTGGACACATTTTTGGCTGTTCCAGAAAGGTGTGGGTCTATTGGTTTGTTTCATGTTTTGTTTGGTGGCTCTTTCTTTTTTTTCTTTTTCCATTTTTCCCCTAACACCTGCAGATGGGCAGAGATGGGGTGTTAGGAGAGGGCTTGGAAGAGCCCCAGGAAAAAGGGGAAGGAATGAGGGGAGCAGGAACTGAGGTTGGAAGCTCAGCCACGGCTGCTGGGCTCCATTCAAGCACTGCTGGGTGAGGTCCCTGGCTCAGACAGAGAGGAACGTTCTTCCCCTGCATGTCAGCTGCATGAAAACCATGTTCACTGTGTCAGGGTGGGGAGGGAAGGGGATGGGAGCAGCCAGAAACTCTGAGTGGGGATGAGCATTGCAGCCCAGCAGCCACTGGCACCCTGGGCAGCAGGGCCAGGGAGGGAACCTGCCCCTCTTCTCCCAGGATTCTGGGGAAACCCCCCTGCAGGGCTGGGTCCAGCTCTGGAGTCCCCAGCACAGGCAGGGAGCTGTTGGAGCAGGGCCAGGGGAGCCCCAGTGATGCTGGGAGGGCTGGAACCCTCTGCTGGTAGAGCTGGTGGGGGTTCAGCCTGCAGAGGAGAAGGTCCCAGGGAGAACTTCTGGGGCCTTTCAGGACTTTAAGGGGCCTGTCCTAACAGGACAAGGGGTGATGGTTTTAAACTAAGAGAATGAGAACTAATACTGGAGAGAAGGAAGAAATTTTTGATACTGAGGGTGCTGAGAGCCTGGCCCAGGCTGCCCAGAGGGATGGTGGAAACCTCATGTCCTTCTGCTTTCAACCACCCTGTGGTCAGAGACCCCGTGTGGGTGATCTGCAAGAGCTGCTCTGCTTGTCAGGAGATTTTAGATCCTTTTGCTTTGATGTGGCACCTGCTCAAAGTGGTGAGTCCTACTCAGCTCAACCAAGAACATCATACTGGTGTCCTAAAGCAGACAACACCTCAGCAAGGGGCTTCTTTGGAGAGCCTGAGGTGAAGCTCAGAGGGCAGGACTTATAAGACAAAATATTATCTGAACCAGGACAACTAAGACACCAAATCCCTCTGAAGACCCTCAACACTCACTGCTGGCCCATCCATTTCCCAATCTCTTGGCTGTGCAGGAGCCTCTGACTTGCCAGGTCAGACAGAGATGTAAGAGTGAGGACACTCCATGGCCCAAGTGTTTTGCAAACAGGGAAAAGGGCAGGGGGGCAGCTGCCAAACTCCTGTATAAACCCATCCCTGCTCCCTCCTGAAATCAACTCTGTGCTGCAGACCTGCCACCCCAAGGCACTAAAACATCCTCCTCAGCTCAGCCCTGGCCACCAGACCCTTCCTCACCAGAAAGAAACACAACAGAATTAAACAAGGATATCCCAGACAAGAAAACAAATGGCAAAGTGAAAACTCCAGCCACTTGGATGGGACTTATGGCTCATTTTCCCATCGTTAATGAGATCTAAACAAAGTTGAAAGGGAAGAGACTCAGAAGGTGACAATGAGGAAGGGGTTGGACACACTCTTGCCAACTGTCCTTAGACAGTAGGCAAAATAGAAAATAAAGAGGGAAAAAAATGGAATGTTTTTACTCCCAGTGCTTTCCCATCCTTCTGGGCCTGTTCCCACCACGACTGGGGCAGGTTTCTACTCTGCTCACCCAGATTTATTGTGACACCAGTATAAGAGATAATTACACAGCCATGCTGACATGCAGAGAAGAGGCAGATGGAAGAGAAAGCCCCGGAGCAGTGGCTGGTGCCCAGTGAGCAGTTACAGTACCTGCAGCCCCAGAAGCATCGGCCAAGTCTGATCCGAAGGCAGGCGTGGGGTGGGAAAGGGATGGGAACCTTCCTGGTTGTGTTTATGGAGGTGGGTCCCCACCCAGAGGTCAACAGCTTGTGCTTCACATCTGGACACCCCTGGGTCCCTGTGCCAAGGAGGGGACCATGTGTCTGCACTTCAGAGCACACAGGACTGGGGAGGGTGTTGGATCAGAGGCTCTCCTGCCCTTCCAGAAGTAGATAGTGGGGTGGGGAAGGTGCCCTCAGGCTGGCACCCAGGTGGGAATGGAGCCAGGCTCACCTGGCCCTGAGCTATGCTGATGGTTTAAAGCAAAGGTTGACACAGATCTGCAGCTCTAGATGTCCAAGCATCCAGTGGGGTGCTGGAAGCACCTAGCCCAGCTCCTCCACCACACTGGGCACGAGCACACCTCTGCCTGTCTGCCAAGCTGGGCATCCAGCTACCCACCAGCACCAGCCCCACCAAACCCTACACAACTTCCACCAAACTCCACAGCAGCATGACCAAGCCACCACCACCAACCCACACACCACCTCCAGCAAACCCTACAGCACCCCCCTCAACTCCTGATGTCCCTAGGATGGGACCACAGAGCTGGGATCTGCCACAGTCTCATCATGCCTCAGGTACAGAAGTAAGGCAGACACCCACCCTACCCTAGTCATGCTTCTTGCTCCCTCCTGCCAACTGAGCTGGTACCCAGTTGCCTTCACCCCACATGGTGCTGGGTAGGAAGGAGCCAGGAGAGCAGAGCTGCAGGAGCTGGCTCTTGAGGACCATCATGGGATGGCACCTTCCTTGCTGCAGCACTGCCCTCCTGAACACAGGAGCTGCTGCATGACCTCCACTAGAGCAAAACACAATCTCTTACAGTCTCAGTCCTTCACGAAGACACTGAGGTGGACCTTGGGAAGCCAGCAGCTGGTTGTGTTTCAAGGGGAGTGAGCACACAGCTTTGCAACAGGTTGCTCCAGGGAGTGAGCAGCAATAAAAAGCTGGAGACAATAAAGGGTAATAGAGTCCAGCTGTGAAAACAACGATTAAAACCCTCTGAGCCTTCAACCTCCCTTGGCCAACAGACAGGGAAACAACCAGCCAACAGTAATTCCTCTTCCCCTGGCCATCCAACAGATCTGTTTTTCATGAATGAGCATGTTGAGGAGGAAGGGGAAGAGGGGGGAGATGCAGGAGGAGGTGGACAGCCCTTCCACAGCTTTTACACAGGGGAACCTCTGCAGTTGATGGAGGGGCAGGGCCGTGGGTCTGAGCCAACCATGCTCCAGTGCTTGGGGCTGGTCCATGACCTGAGACAAGCAGGCAGCTGGATGGAGGTTTTCTCTCTTAGTTTATACAACAGGCTGGTCCCTGGGGCTGTTCAGCTGGAGAAGAGCAGCCTGAGAGGGGAGCTGAGCAATGCTGAGCAAGAGCTGAAGGGTCCCTGGGGGCAAGAGGATGGGGCCAGGCTCTGGTCAGTGGCAACCAGAAACAGGACAAGGGGCACTGGGCACCAACTGGCACCCAGGAGGTTCCATCTGAGCAGAAGGAGAAACTTAGCTGTGAGGGTGTCAGAGGCTGTCCCAGGCTGCTCAGAGAGGTTGTAGAGTCTCCTACTCTGGAGAGTTTCCACACTCTCCTGGATGTGCTCCTGGGCCCCTGCTTTATCAAAGGGTTGGATGAGATGACCCCAACCAGCTACCTCATTGTCTCCTGCTTAAATGTGTCTCTCTTGCCTACACCCCTGACAAAAAGTTGTTTTATCTTCATGCCATGATCCCAACCTCCCCTTCATGTCCATCCCCAGTGGTTTTCTCTGTGCTGCTGCCTCCAAAAGTGATCAGGCCAGGCCTAGCATCTCATCTCACCAGCTTCTCCTGCCATACCTAACATCCCATCTCACCACCTTCTCCTGCCATGCCTAACATCCCATCTCACCACCTTCAGGATTGCAGATCCAGAGCCCAGGCAGCCCTTGCTCCTCAGCTTTCCACTCTCAGGTCCTCAACATTATCCATGTCAAATATTCAGCTGACCAAGTGGGTTTTCTCCTTTGAGACCAGAGACCTTTTCTGCTCTCGATTTAATTGCCCAGTTGGAATAGCCAAGAATTTCCAAAACCTGGCAGAAAATTAAAGAATCAGGGCAGGAGCAAAACCCACCCCTGCCTCGGAGAGCAACGCTTTCGTTTCCTGCCAGCCATCCTCTTCCAGGCACGGAGCAAAAAAAAAACCTTTGAGCCTTTCCATCCACTAAATCACCCCGTTGGACTCCTAACTACACCTAGTTCCACCTATTGAAATGATGGCAGCAGGCTCCATCCCACAGGAACTGACCCCGTTCCCACCACGGCTGCTGGTGGAAGTGCTGATGACACACAAACCTTTCTCATTTCCAGTGCTGGCTGCTTGCAGCCAATGGAGAGTCAGGGGTGGAAGCTCAAGGGACTGGAGAAGGGATGTGGGGATGCTCAACCCAATGGAGAAGCTGCACGGAGAGGGAATGATGGTTTTGCTCAAGAGTATAGGCTCATAGAATCATGGAGTATCTCAAGTTGGAAGGGATCTATAAGGACCATGGAGTCCAACTCAGTCACCACACTCAAATCCCACATCCAAAAACACACCCCGTGGCCAGAGGGCTTCATAGGCTCAAGAAATGGGGTCACCACAGAGCAGCATACATGGCCTTCTCTTGCAGCACACAGCAAAGTCTGCCCAGCAGAGACCTTAGAATCAAAGAAAAATTAGCTTGGAAGAGAACTTCAAGATCATCAAGTCCAACCATTAACCCAGCACTGTCCACTCACATTCTCAGTCCAGCATCTGCCCCATCCTGGCCAGCCCCAAGGGGATGTCACTGCTCCCCTGACAGCTCCAGACCCTGACCAGACTTCTATCCAGCTCCTGCTTATGGAATTTTGGGCACTTTTACCTGTGATTTGGGGAATGATCAATTTCACCCTTTCCCATGCCTGTCTGTGCAACAGCCCTGCTAATGCTGTGGAAGAGAAGGGGGCTGGGGCACACTGAGAGCAGCTCTGCAGAGAGGGACTTGGGGGTTGCCTGTCAGAAAGAAGGGGACAGGCTTTTGAGCAGGGCCTGTTGGGACAGGACAAGGGATGATGGTTGAAACTAAGAGGGAGATTTAGACCAAAAAGAAGAAAATTTTGGACACTGAGGGTGGTGAGAGCCTGGCCCAGGCTGCCCAGAGAGGTGGTGGCTGCCCCATCCCTGGCACCATCCCAGGGGAGGTTGGATGGGGCTCTGAGCACCCTGCTCTGGGTGCAGATGTCCCTGCTCCCTGCAGGGGGGTTGGACAAGATGACCCTGAAAGGTCCCTTTCCCACCCCAACCATCCTGTCATTCTGTGCCATTCGGCCTCTCTGCAGTGGGGTGGAGAGGGGAGGGGTGGCTGAAACGTGCATCCCTGGGCAGGTCTGTTTTCAAAAAGCAATTACTGGCAGGGAAAAGGGCAAATCCTGCATTCCTGAGAGAAGGAATTTGGGTGATGTCACCTCCGGGCCGTTGACAGGAGCGTTGCTGCTGCAGCTCCCTCTGGGCTGCCCCTGCCTTTGCTGCAAATATTTATTTTGGCTTGGGTTTTTTTTGGAAGCTTCCCATGACAAGGAATAACAGCAGGATGGACTCTCCTACTGTAAGGCTTGTCTCTGCAGCAGCACATTAACACGGGCCACAGGTTAATGGAGGTTCACACACAGCAGCCAAAATTTGACTACTGGTAGCAGAAGTTGGGGTTTAACTGCCTTTTCTATCTTTCTTTTTTTCAGTGCAGACTGAGAGATACCAGAAATCTCTTCAAAGAGGAGACTGCCTGCTCCACTCAACCAGTTTTAACCAAATTTGCTCAGTTTTTTAGTGTGCTTCTCTAGATTGAAGACCTGCAGCTGTGCCTCTCATCCTGTGGCCTCCTCTCCCCACCATGCAGGAGGACACACTGAGGTGGGACCCACACCTGGGCAGGACACCTAAAGCAAGTCAAGATCTTTCCCTAACCACCAGGCCTGGAATCAAGTGTCCTTTTGCCTGGAAGGGGAGACCCAGGAGATGTTTCTAGGAAAAGGTTGCATGGGGATGGAGCAATTGTGGGGTGATGAGGAGGCAGGACCATGTACAGTGTGGTGGCTTCTCCTCAGAAGGGAAAAATAATGTTTTTAAGGCCCTTGGGTGAGATCTAGTTGCCTAAACCTGGATGCTGAACCCTTCCTGGAGCTTAGCAAAGCATCTGCCTGGTCTCTGAGGGCTGGTCTGGAACATAGCTCAGTTTCCAGCTCTTTGCTCCTCTAAGTTTCACTACATGCTCTCAGCACCCAGCAGCACACCCTGTCCAAGTTGGGGCATCCTCCTGCAACTCCTCACCCTTATCAGAATGACTCAAATTTGCTGGAACAGCTTAAAAAAAAAAAATAAAAAATAGAACAAACCAAAAAAAACCACCCCAAAAATAAACATGCCATGGGCTGCCAGGAGGCTCCACAGCCTCAAGAGCAGGGTGGCAGAGAGATGTGTGGTGCAGAAGCCTTCAAGAAACCAGCTGCTCAGAGCAGAGCTCCCTCCTCCCCCTCCTTCCTTGGGATCCACCAGATCTTACTCTGATCTCCAGGTAGAAACATCCTGGGTGAAACCCTAGAGCAGCAACCCAGAGTGTTGAGAAGTGGTGGGACCAGCCCCAGCTCTGGTCTCTTTGCTGTGGGTCCCACCAGAAGTGCTGCAGCATGGCTGGGCATCAGCCCTGACCCACCTCCCAGCCTGAGAGCAAAGCAGGAGACACAGCCAACCTCCCCCTCTCCCCAAACCACAGCAGCACACAGTCTGCCTCACCACCCAGGGGATGTCCAGGGGAGCTCCTCACCTCCCTTGGAGATGCCAGGCAGGTGGTGGCATCTCAGATGACCCTAAACACCTCCATGTGAGCAACCAAGAACCAGCCTGAGCTGTCCCACGTGGAGCCCGTGGCACCTGGGTGCTGCTGTCAGCACAAGGTCCTGGCTTTGGGGGTCTCACCCACAACCCCAGGAGAAGCCACACTACCAAATGAGGCTCCTTGGACAGCAGGAATTGCTTTGCTGTGCCCGTGGCATCATCTTTTCCCTCCCTCCTCCCTTCCACTTCTCCAGCAGCGTTTCTTTTTCTAGCAGCTTGATCTGTTTTGACTTCAACCTCTCCAGACCTGGCTCAGGTCTCCCCCCAGAGCCACGAGGTGCTCCCACCTCTCACCAGAGGAGACCAAAGAGCTGCAGAAAGTCCCAGGGTTGGGGGGACGACTCGGCAGCTCCTGCAGAAGCCACCGGGTCATCCAAACCCTGACAGGGCGAGGGACACTCGGCTGCTGCTTCATCGCGTCACTAGAGGGCTGGGAGCAGAGGGAAGGGCAGGGGGGGAGCTGCTTGCCCTGGAAAGGAAACCAGGCCATTCCTAACGAACCCAGTTAACTCTTTCTGGCTGGGAGAGCTGAGGAAAGGGTTGGGCAGAGCGAGGAGCAAACGCCATTGTCCCCAGCAGGAAAACAAAACACATCAACAATCAGACAACAAAAGTCATTAAATAAAACAACGAGACAAAAAGGATGTGAAAAACTTGTCTGGAGGAATTTGGCTCAAGCTCAGGTTTGAACCAGCATCAGGTTTCCAAAGCAAAGCTTCCTGACAAGGGCAGGGTGTTCTCCAAGGGCTGAGACCAGTGGGGGATGGCATCTGGGGTCCTGGGTTGGATTAACCCAGAGGGTCAGGTGGAGAAGGGATTTAAACACCCAAAGATGCCCAGGGCCAGGCAGGAGCTGGTAGTGATGCTTCAGCCTGGCAGCTTGGCTGTGCTGGGGGACAAGCTGGAGAATCCCAGCATGGAGGGGGGGGGGGGGAAGGACCCCCAGAGATCATCTGGTGCCACCCCCCTGCTCCAGCAGAGTCACCCAGAGCAGGGCCCAGCAGTGCAGTGTCCAGGGGGGTTTGGAATCTCTCCAGACAAGGAGACTCCACAACCTCTCTGGGCAGCCTGGGACAGCCTCTGACACCCTCACACCAAAGAACTTTTTCCTCCTGCTCAGATGGAACCTCCTGGGTGCCAGTTGGTGCCCCTTGTCTTGTCACTGGGCACCACTGACCAGAGTCTGGCCCCATCCTCTTGCCCCCAGGGACCCTTCAACTCTTGCTCAGCATTGCTCAGCTCCCCTCTCAGGCTGCTCTTCTCCAGCTGAACAGCCCCAGGGCTCTCAGCCTGGCCACAGAGATTCTCCAGCCCCTCGGCATCTCCCCAGCCTCCTCTGGACTCTCTCCTGGTTTCTCTTGAACCCTGGAACTGGACCCAGTACTCCAGAAGTGGCCTCACTAGGGCAGAGTAGAGGGGGAGGAGAATTTCTGGGCTGTTTTCCCACCATTTGGTCCATTGACACCCTGCCAGCAGCAGCTGGTGGGCTCACAAGTGCCATCTGGGGCTCTCTGCCTCACTGGCCACCACCCTGTGTTTGAAAGGCTCTTTGCACAAAGACCCTTGCAAAGCTCTCAGCTTTATGTGTAGAGCCACCTCATGCCCCAGGGTGCCTGTCAGGCAGCACCAGGGTTCCCACCTTCTAGGGAGGCATCCAGAGAGCCAATGGGCCACCTGACAGCACCAAAAAATAACTATAGACTGGTTTGGGTTGGAAAGGACCTTAAAGATCATCTAGTTCTGGCCCCCCTGCCATGGGGAGGGGGACAGGGCTTCTCATTTTCTATCCATTTCCCTCATCCCCTACTGCCCCAGGTTCCACTGATGGTGCTCAGCATCCCCACACCAACTCCTTCACCTTCTCTTGTCCTGCAGAAACCACAGCAGTTTAAGTGACTGGTCACTGAGATCTCCAAGGCACAGTCTGGGTCAAAGGCAGCTCTGCAGCCTTTAAAAAAATAAAATAAAAATGACCCTCGTGCTGTTTGGATGAAGCTTGGATGGGAGGGCTCCAAACAAGCCATAAACTGCAGGAGAAGAAGGTCTTTGGCAGCACCAGGAACTGCAGCAGAACGGTGCAGGTCGTGGTCCACCTCCCTGCTGTGTTATCTGGGGGAGGAGGGGTTTCCTTACTGCACACACCAAAAAAAAAACCAACAGAAAATAATCTTCTGGCACTTCAGCCTTGGAGGACAGCCAAGGATTGTCTCAGAAATAGCTCTCCTGGCTTGCAGGAGGTCCAAGGCACAGATTTCCCCATCACCGACGTGACCCTTCCCCCAGTTCCCACCCAGTCCTGACTCACTGGAACCCAGATCTGCTGGATTTCCTTCCCCTGGCTTTCTAAGGAGGCTTTGGGCAGAGGACAGTTTACCCTCCTGAGGCATTTCGAGGTAATTGGGGTGAAAGGAGAAGCTGCCTGGGGCCTCCTGAGACTCAAGGGACTCCTTGTTTCCCTTTGGGTGAGGTGAGAGTGTGCCCTCACTCCCTGCCAGGAGAGGACAAGGCTCTCCCATAGCACAACAAATCCCTGAGCCAAGCTCCTGGGCTTTTCCCAGATGGGAATGGCATTCTGGGATGGGAGGGGATGGAGCCCCCCGGGGTGCACAAGAGAAATGCCTCTGGGGCACAGCATGGACCAGGAAGGCTCAGGAGGTCCTTCCAGCCCCACTCTCAGGAGAATCCTTTGAGCAATATTGGTGGCAACCAGGTTTGCTCCAACTGCACCAGCAGCCTGGAAGGAGCAGGGATGTAGCTAAGGGCCACCCATCACCCACAAGGAAGATCTTTGGGTTTTCATGAGGATGGAACCAATAAAAGCTGGAGAAATGCAACAGCAGCTCTATGTGACATTGACCTCAGGACCTGGAGCTGCTGATGGGAGGGTAGAAGCTGGAGGAGGAGATTCCACCTCAGAGGGTCCTCCTGTGTGTTCAGTAGCTAGTCAAGAGTTTTCTCCCAAGTAAAACTGGTGGATCAAGAAGATGACAGATGTCAGGGGCTGGAAAGGAACTTGGAGATGAGGCCACCAAAAGGCAGGTTCATCTCCTGCTGATGGTCATGCTGCCAAGCCACTGTGCCTCAGTTTCCCTGGCTGTGCAGGAGAGAAGCCACCCTTTGTGAGGTGCTTTGAGAAGCGAGGATGAGGAGGGTGCTCACAGCCTTGGAGAGCTTCTTAAAGCCCAACACACTACAACAGCACCTTGCAGAGAACACCAACCTATCAAGAGACCTTTTGTCCGTGGGTCAGAGACTCCAGCTGCAATCCTGAGCCTCCTGCTGGGCTGAGCTCCTACAGACACTGGGCTCTGCAGACCAGCTCATGATGCACCAACACGTGGCACCTCAGCAGATGCTCCAGAAGGAATCCCAGTGCAGACCCCAAAACCTGCCAGAGGAGCAGAAGCCTCAGAAAAGTTACCCCAGGGAGCAAGAGCAGGAGGAGCAGAAGAACCAGACCCTGAAATATTTTCCTCTCCCCACCTCTGGTGGCCTGAGGAGGAGGTTCAGGATGGGGACTGGTCAGAAGGTCCCAGAGCACAGAGGCGTTTCCATCAGGAAAAAAACCAAAACACCAACAATTCCATAGAATCCTTTTGGCTGGAAAAGACCTTTAAGATCCAAAAAGTCCAACCATCCCCCAGCTCTGCCAGGGCACCACTGCCCCATGGCCCTCAGCACCACAGCTCCAGGGCTTGGAAACCCCTCCAGGGACCACAGGGACTCCCCCTCTGCCCTCAGTTGAATCCCAAACTCCCTGGAGAGGGATTTGCACCGCCCTGCAGGACTGGGGGATGATTTCCACCGACAGAAATGTGCCCCAAGCGATGCCAAATAGGGACGTTAAATCTCGTTCCAGAGGCTGGAACGAGAAGGAACGTAGGAAGGGGTCGGATCCCGGCAAACACGATCCCCAGCCGTGTGCGGGGAAAAGGGGAGAGCAGAGGGAGGTGGAGGGTGTTGGGGGAGGGAGGAACCGACCGCGCGAAAACCACGGGGCGAAATAGCAAAATAAAGCGGAGAAAAAAATCAAAGCAACGAAAAAAAACCCCAAACAACAAAATAACAACATTCCGACCCGAAAAAAAAGCATCAAAAAGCAACGTACGGAGAAGCGCTGGGCTCGGTCCTTGGCCAACAGGTCCCATCCTTCCCTCCTCGGAGCCGCCCGGCTGCTGCTTTTTCCTCCCCCTCCCACCCCTTCCAACCCAACTCTGCCTTGGTTTTTTTTTTTCCCTTTCCAGCTGCACCAGCCTGGAGGCGATGACGTGGAGAAGGGAAAAGCTTCCCCGGGATGGGAGAGCCCCTCCGAGCCCCTCGCTGCCAATCCCCCCTCGGGACGCCGAGGGTTTCGTTCCCTTTTCCCTTCCTTCGGTTGTTTTCCATTTCCTTAGGAACACTCCCCAGCAGAAAAACAACTACAGCGAAAAAAAAAAACCAAACAAAAAACCACCCCGAGAATGTCCAGGAAAAAGGAGAACGTGGAGATGCTTTCAAGAGCTTATGTAAAAAATACAAATAGGCATCAAAACCACCATCAAAATCAAATAATTCTATTTATCTGAGGGTTTAGGGACTCTCTTAATTCCTCTGCTCCCCTCCCAGACCCTATTTCATCCTTCTACTCCTCTCCCAGACCGTCTTTCCTCCCTCTACTCCCCTCCCAGCCCCCTTTTCACTCCTCTGCCCCCATCCCAGCCCAGTTTTTCAGGACCGGGGAGGGGGTTTTGGTTGGAAGCATCACCCCTCTCTGCAGATACCAGCTGGAAGGGGACAGAGGGGACATCCCTCATCCTCCTCATCCTCCTTCTCCAGCCCCTCCTGCTCTCAGCCAGCGGGTTTTGCTCCCCCTGCAGGTATCTGGTCAAAGAGAAGGGGGGGAAATTATCCGGACGCCACAAGCAGGGTTGAAATAATTGCAACCCCCTCCCGGGGCTGTGACCTTTGTCATCTCATTAACCCTCCCTTCGCAGCTCATCTCACCATAATTGATGTTGAAATTATGAAATTAATTAATTGAAACGAGATTTGTCTTCCAGGAGCCCAAACCAGCAAAGTTTTGTTCACTGAATTTAAAGAAACCCCTCAAAAAACCTTAGTTTTTGAGCCATCCTCATCCTGTTTTCAAATCTTGTGGTTCTTCCATCTCCTAATCCCACAGGGCCCCAGGGCACATCCCTCAGCAATTAAGTAGCACCCACTACTCAAAATAACTTGGTTTTTTTCCTGGCTTTTAAGGAGAAGGGATGTCCTTGCTTCTCAGCACAGCTGGGATGGGGCAGCCAAGTTTTCATCCTCTTATTTGATTTTTCAAGTGTGTTTCTTCAGCTGCCTTTTTTTTTTTTGGTGGTGGGTGGGGAACAAGCTGGGAAAGAGCCTGGCTGGCCATGCAGGGGGGAGGATGTGTTCCCAGAGGGGTTTTCAAGAGGAAAATAAGTTCATAGGATGCTCTGGGGATGGAGGAGGAGGGAGAAGGAGAAGGGAGAAGAAAGGCATCGCCTCAGCACTTGCTCCCCAAGCTGCTGCTGCCCTTCCCATGGCCACAAACCAAACCAGTTAAGCCCAAATCAGTTTTCCAGCAGATTTGAAAGGCAAGGAAAACACTTTCACCTGGAATTGCTTACTAAAATCCTCCTGGAAGTGCCAGGCTTGAAAAAAAGCTGAAATAGTCTAAAAACCCCAAAGATCTCTGGCTCACTCCTTCCAAACCCAGCACTAAGGCTCCTTTAGCCTTGTTCAAAACACTTCCAAGCAAAAACCTGGATCCAAATCCTAAGGGAGCACCCAGAACCCAAGTAGAATTAGAGTTAGAACCACAGAATGATTTGGTTGGGCTGGAAGGGACCTTCAAAATCATCTCATTCCAACTCTCCCCAGCCTCAGGCATAATTTCCATAGCTTAAGCACATGTTTAATGCCAAGAGGTGTAAAAAACCCCAAAATTAAGATGATTTGCAGAGGTCCCTGTTGGATTTAAACTCTCCATGTTGACTTTAGGTGGATTATATAGATAAAATATATAAAATACACTATCTATGATAAGCACAGTGGATTATATACATAAGATGCCACAAGGATCAATGAAAGAGCATTGTACCCCCCCAGAGGATGATGAACAGAGAATCCTTTTGTCCCCAAACCCACATTTTCTCCCCATACCCACATTTTCTCCCCAGTGCCAAGACCCCCCCAGCCCCTTCAGGAAGAGATGAAACGAGTTGTACCTTTCTCAGCCAAGGAAAAAAAAAACAAACCCCAACCCAAGGGAGCCGCGTCCGAGCCGCGGGGCTTCACCGCATAACCGGAGCCCTTCGGGGCGCTGCTGAGTGGGGGAGAAGCCCCTGGAGCACGACCAGCCACAGCCCTGCAACAAAGCCAAGGAGGAGATGATTATTCCCGGGCATCTCTCTGCCAGGCACAATAGGGCAGCGTTTCAGCCCCCGAGCTCAATGCTCTCATTGTCCCCCCCGGCGGTGGCACAGGGTGAAGCTTCTGCTCCTCTGCGAGCTCCCCAAAGGCTTCATCTGAGCAGCAGAGAGGAGCAGGAGATGTTGTTTTCTTCCTAGGGTGGGATAAGGGAGATGGGGACAGGAGAGATCTCGAGTTTGGTGGAGTTGGGCTGTTGCTTGGTGTGAGGTTCCTACCGGAGGGGAAGGATCCGAGATAAAATCCATCAGGGTCACAAAGGGGATGGGACAACTGGGTTGAGATGGGGTGGCAACAGCTGACTGGGGAAACAAAGGGATGCTCTGGGAGGGTGTTTTGTAGGGATCATTCCCAGAGCTTTTGCCTGCAGAGCATGGGCAGCACTTGGGGCTGGGAGGAGGGAGCAGAAGGGGATGCTCAGCCTGGCTTTGAAGTCACAAGGATGCCTGTGCTGCCTGAGGTGACTGGATGTTCTGGTTTGGCAGCCATAGCAGGTCAAGCTATTGTTGGGACAGTGATCACCCCACTGGCATGGCCAGTCACACCAGTGTCCCCTCTCCACCTGGCTCTGGGTGTTGCTTTCTCTCTCTCCAGTCTCCCAGGAGGCATCACCCACCATGAGCAGGGATGCAGCTCGAGCATCCTGCACCAGGAAAAATTACAAACCTTTTCTTTTTTCCTCTCACCCCACACCCAGTATTATGCAGGTTGGCACATTGCTGGTTTTAACAGGAGGAACTGGACCACTGCAGGTGGCTTTTTGGAGAGTTTTCCCAGCAGGGCTCAGTCCCCATCACCTCCTTCACATGGGAGCCAAGGACCTGGGTGTCACCATGTAGCTGCTTTGCTTTCCATCAGCAAGACTCTGATGGAAGGCAGGAGAAGAAACCCCCAGTGCTTTGAGGAACCATCTACAGCTTCATATTGGACTGAGGACTTGGCCACCACGGGGCTGATGGCAGTGGGACAACCCTTCCTTGCTCCTGGCTCCTGGGGGTCTCCTCCTTATGCAGGTTCATTAAAATCCCCTCTGTGGGGTGATCAAATAAGAGAGAAATTCTTTGAGCTCAACCAGGGCACCAGCATTTTGCCTTTTCTTCTTCCCTCCTCACCTCTCTGGCAGCCAGGAGCTGGGAAAACATCCCATCCCTCCCTCCTTTCATGCCTGGAGAGAGTGAATCAGGCACCAGGAAGGGGCTGTACTCCCCATTTCCGAGCAGCTGGTTGTACCAGTTGCCTCCGTGCACAATCTGAATTGCAGATGGGGAAAGTCACAGCTCCTATTGTCAGGAAAAGCTGAGCCTGTCCTGGATTCCCTGGTTTTAGAGCCTGGGAGCAGGGCTGAGCTGTAGAAATGGGGTGCACAGAGCTGACCCTGGAGTTCTGCCCCAGCTTCTGGTGGTGCACGTCGGCCCGACCAGAGCTGCTGGGAGTTCCAGATCCATGGCCCACACTCTCCAGGGATGACCCAAATACAAGGCAGGAGGATCCCAGTTCCTAGGCCAGCTTCCAGGGTGGCTTGAAGGAGCTGGAGATGCTCTGATCCCATCACTATGTGATGCTCCCCAAGATCCCAAAGCCCATTTGCTTTGCAGCGTCAGGGAAAAAGGAGCTGTGGAGGAGGGAGGGTCTTGGCCAAGGGGTGCCAGAAAGGGTCAGGTTGGATCCCACCAGGGTCACTTAGCCCCACTGAGGGTTCTTAGGTGCTGTGGTTTGCTGGGACCTACCTGTTGATGTTGGTGGGTCTCTCAGGGTGAGGTGGCAGCAGCAGCTGGCACGTGGTGGTCACCTCACTGGCCTTTGGGAGAGCACAAAGAGAACATCAGCATCCCTGGAAATGTTCTGAGTGAGACTGGATGGGGCTCTGAGCACCCTGCTCTAGGTGCAGGGGGGCTGGACTACACGACCTGGAAAGGTCCCTTCCCCCCCCAAACCCTTCCCATCCAAACCATTTTATGACCCCTGGGCAGGGACCACATCACCTGGCACAAGACCAACCTCAGCTGCAGCCCCTCAAAAGACAGAAACCCTACAATCCAGCATGGCTGGATTCCTCAGCCAGGGAAAGCCATCTCCAGCCCACCAAGCCCACCTCCCCTTCAGCAGGAATGGAGAGGATCTGGCACCTGGGGAGCATTTGCAGGTGTCACCCTGTGGCTCCTCTGCCAAAGGGTGACCTCAGGGAGAGGGATGACACCTCAACCCCACTGCAGGAAGGCTCTTGGCTTCTGTTGGAGCCCATGCAGCTTGCTGGAGGAGCCCTTAGAAGAGATTTGCTGCCAGTTGATGGATAGGGCAGAAAAAGAATGGTTTTCCCAGAAAAGCTGCTAAGTGGTGGCCTCGGACCCAACCCCCCAGCCAATGCTGACCTCACTGATGTGCTGAACAACCTCTCCAGAAGGTCCTAAATCCCAGAGCTCATGCAGACAGAGCTGGACACTGATGGACAAGCAAGAAAACCACAATTATTCCTACTTGCCTTTTCCCCCCCCCCCCTGCCCTGTTGCTTATTTTATACGCCGGCCGCCCAATTATTTCCCAGGCTGGTTGTGCCCTGCAGGGCCCTTTTGCAGTCACATGGAAGGAAGCTTGAAATTCAAGGCTGCCTCCAAAAGCACTGAGCTACCAAGAGAAGCCACAGTGAGGACAAGCCTCTGGACTGTGGGATGACTGTGATGCTGGAAGGGGCCACGGGAGGGTGGGTTTTGGGCTAATTGTGGCTGTTTGAAGCTACCCTGGAGCAGGGCTCCAGCCTTTCTTGGCTTCCCCCAGGAATAAATCTCCTTCTCTAGAGACTTTCCAAACCCATCTGGATCTGTTCCTGTGTGGCCTGCCCTGGGGTCATCCTGCTCTGGCAGGGAGAGTTTGACTCCATGATGTCCAGAGGTCCCTTCCTTCCAACCCCACAAAAATAAGGCTGCAAAGGAATGGCTTTGAAACTACAACTCTCCAGTGATTTGTTATTTTCTTTGCCATTGGCTCCAAAACACCCCCAAGCCCAGCTGGGGAGAGCCCCCAGGGGCAGGTGGCTCCTTGTATTATCCCACACACCCTTCCTGTGCTTCCCCCACCAACAGGGATGGAGGATGAGGTGCCACCACATGTGCCAAAGCATTTCAGAGCTGAAAAAAGCTGAAATCTGTCCAGTTTTATCCCAGTCTGAAGAAATAGTGAATAAATATATATAACACCCATTTTAATGATGTTTCTGCAGGGCACCCAGGAGCAAGCCCATTCCTTCACTTGGGTGCACCCTGAGATGGAGCAGCCAACACCTCAGCCATGCTCAGGAGAAGAAATTCATCCCCATGGTCCCCTGGGAACAGGTGAGGAGGTTGTTCAGACAGCTTAATAAACCCCATTGGACACCATTAGCTCCCTCTTGTCCTTCATCTCATCCACCTTCACCCCAAACCCATCAGTTGGATTGTTGAGCATTTTCCTGCCTAGAAGATCTCCTAGGTGGGAAATAGGATCCCCTGGAAGCAGCACCTTTAATGACAGAAAACCCCTGGGCAAGGAGACTCCTGGATCTTCACTTGGCCACAGTCTGATCCCTCCATCCCAGCCTTACATCAAGTCACAGTTTGTGGTCGTGTGGGCCCCTCAGTTTTGTGCCACCTCAACCACGATGCTCAGCAGGGTCCCTGCCTGCCCTGGGGGTGTGGAGCTGGTCCCAGAAACACAGACACAGAAAGATATCTGTTGTTGCAGAGGTAATTATTTCATTAGATGCTCCATTCTGGTGGGGGCAGAAATGAATCTCATCTCCACGGCTTCCATCACCCACCCGGTTGGGAGATTTAATGTGGCCCCCTCCAAAACACCCAACACGGAGACAGCACCGGAGGAAAACAACCTCTCATCGGCCATTACCACCCACTCGCTGACCAGTCTGGCTCCAGTAACCTGCTCTTGGGCCCTCCAGCACCCGATGCCATCCCAACGGGCACCCTGTCACCTCCCATCAGCGCCGGGCGGTCTCCGCTCCGGCAGCCGCCACTGAAAGGGGGTCACCCGATGCAGGGAGGGTTGTTTCGGATCCCCCCCTCTTCGGTACCAGCGGAGAACGATCTCAATTGGTTTTTTTTTTCTCACCCCCATCACTCCCATCACTCCCACGGCTTCATTCTCCAGCCGCCGCGGGGCTGAAGCTTCATCCCTCCCGTGCCCGGGTTGCACTCACCTCTCCCGCGGGTTGCGCCGGGGGCTGGCGGGCGTGTGGCTCCGGGAATGATGGCAGGAGGGTTGAGGAGGCAGGAGAGGGGCAGTTCCATCTGGTGACAGCACCTCGGGTGCCAAGGGGGTGGTTGGAGAGCAGCGGAGTGAAGCCGGCGCCGCGTCCCGCACCGAGCTCAGCGTTTTGCCGCTCGCCGAGCGCGGGGTCCCCGAGTTTTCCCGCTGCCCTTCCTGCCATCTAGAGGGAACCTGTCCCCACTGCAGGAGAGTCCCTCGGAAAACCACGAAACCCCGCGATTCAGGAGAAAAAAAAAAAAAAAGAGATATTCACATATAAAACGAAAAATCATCATCTGTCGCTTGGCACTGCAGGCAGAGCCCGGCCACGGGCACCCCCAGAAGCAGGGCCAGCTCAGAACATCTTGGGGGGAACATTTTCCTGGTGGTTTAGCCATCAGACTCATGGCAGAAGCTGGATTTTAGTCCAGTCCAGGAAACAGAGAGGTGGTCGATGGCCCAGCCCTGAAAACTTACCAGTTGGTGCCCCTTGTCCTGTCACTGGGCACCACTGACCAGTCTGGTCCCAGCCTCTTGCCCCCAGGGACCCTTCAACTCTTGCTCAGCATTGCTCAGCTCCCCTCTCAGGCTGCTCTGCTCCAGCTGAACAGCCCAAGGGTTCTTTCCTGGGCACAGAGATGCTCCAGCCCCTCAGCATCTCCCCAGCAGCTCCTGCTCTAGAGACCAGTATGAGGGGTAGTGGTTGCATCAGAGGGATTCCCCCTAGGAAAGGGGATTTCATCACTGCCCTGAACAGCATCAACCCAAAAGCCTGCACAGCTTGGAAATCTTTCTCTCCCTCAGCTTGTGGGTAGAAGAGAATCTAAAAATCTACTGCAGCTCGAGGAATAAGTAGCACAGGTGAATGATGAGATGGCTGCCAGGATGGCAGAGGAGAAAATCCTGTTTTTCCCACCAGAAAAAAAAAAACAGGGCAGCAGATAGAACAGATCCTGCCACCAGCTTCTGAAACAAACCCACCTGTTCCAAGGAGTGGCAGCAGAAACACCCCGAGGAGCCACAGCCACCTCTGCAAGAAGCAGGAACCAGGAGATGCCAACCACTGTGCCAGGGAAGATGGGACCCATCCCACCTGAACATCTCCCCTTTACAGAGTGGCACGAGCTGGCACAACAGCTCCCTCCACAAGCATCTCAGAGGGTTCCCAAGCCACAGTGCCAGAGCCACAGCTGCCTGCACAGCTCCTCCAGAGCCTCAGGAGACAGCCCTGCCCTTTGGCAGCAGATTCCCACCCTGTCCCAAGGGTCTGCCCATCCCAAGGGTCTGCCCAAGGTGAGAGCTGGTGCCAGGCGTGTGCTGAACACAAAGACAAGTGTGAGGGTTGGGTTGGGTTTTTTTTTTTTTCCTTTTAATAGAAATGTCCTAGAGTCACTTGGGAGGAGGGTCACCCTACAGGGAATGTCTCTCAGAATAAATTGGTGTGAGTGCAGAGGGAATGATGTGCAAAGTTAAAAACAGCCAGGTGGGCTCAGCTCAGGATTTCCTGGATTCCTGGGTCTTCTTGATTTCCTGCAAAGAGATCAGGAGAACAACTCAGCATCTGCAGCTCTCTCTGGGAATAGCTGGAGAGCTTCACAGCCCTGAAGATCACAAGTGATCATGTCCTCTCTCCAAAAATGCCACACTGCTTCCATACCATCCAGGGATGTCCATTCTGCCCCTGACCCAATATCACACTGGGTCATGTAGACTGATTGTTGGAGTTGGGAGGGATCTCTGAGGATCATCTCATCCAACCCCCCTGCTCCAGCAGGGGCACCCAGAGCAGGGAGCCCAGGATCAGATTGTCCAGTTGGGTTTGGAATTTCTCCACAGGAGACTCCACAACCTCTCTGGGCAGCCTGGGACAGGCTCTGACACCCTCACACCAAAGAACTTCTTCCTCCTGCTCACATGGAACCTCCTGGATACCAGTTGGTACCCAGTGTCCCTTGTCCTGTCACTGGCACCACTGACCAGAGTCTGGCCCCATCCTCTTGCCTCCCAGGGGCCCTTCAGCTGTTGCTCAGCATTGCTCAGCTCCCCTCTCAGGCTGCTCTGCTCCAGCTGAACAGCCCCAGGGCTCTCTGAGATCCACTGCCCACTCTTTGTTTCTGTTCCCCCATCCCTCCCACACCATCTACACTCAACTGTATCCCTCAGCAGCTAGAACCAGCTCAAGGCTGGGCAGGAGGTCACATTGCCCATGACAGACCCTCCCCTGCTCACCCTACAGGTGATGTCTGCCCGAGGAGGGAGGCAGAAAAGCCCCAGGGACTCACCTCCAGCAGCACCTCCTTCAATTCAGAATAGGCCTGTTCTAAATCATCATTAATAATGACCAAGTCAAACAGCCCGGGCTCTTTACCTGGGGGGGAGGAGACAAGGACAGTTAGAGATCTTCTTTCTTCCCTGTGGCACCTCTCATGCACAACCCAAGTTCCTGCAGCATTTACTATGAATTATTTCAACCCCTGCTCAAGTGTTTCCCTGCCAACTCTTGCCCACCAGCAGGAAATGAGGGAGCACGGGGCTGAGACCCAGCTCAGCTCATGTCCAAGCCCCACCAGCACTCCTTGGAGAGCAAAAAGAACCCCACCACCCAGCTCCTAAATCCCCTCCCCCTGGACTTACTGAGCTCCAGATCAACTCGGGCTGCAGTCAGACGCTTCAATAAACTTTCTTCTGTCTCAGTCTTTCTCTCACGGAGTCTTTTTTCCTGAACCCAACCACGAGAATGTTAATGAAACACTTGGTGCAAGCCCTGCCCACAGAAACCACCACCCACTGCCACTGCTGCCCACCACTGCTACCTGCTGGTGACCACGGGCAACAGTCTGGAGTGAGGAGCCTCGTTCACAGCCCAGTGGCCAAGCTGAGCTTGGGCTCCAGATCTGCTCAGGTTCCCAGTCTCTGTTTTTCCCCTCCCTGGATATTCTTTTCAGCAGAGGGGTGGAAAACTTTGGTGCTGCACAGAACCAGCCTCCCCCCAGTTTCTTTAATGGCTGGAGGTGTCTAGAACCCAACAGAGTCTAGAACCCAACACCACCAAGGTGTGGAAACTCCACAGCAGGGACTTAAAATACCAGAGCACAGGAAGATTTACCCCTGGGAGGGAGAGGCTGGGGAGCTGGAGGTAACAATGTGCTCAGAAATATCCTCCCCACCTGTTCTATGGCCCTTAAGAAGACATGGCTGGATCTGTGAGAGGGGAAGCCCTGGAGTGTCCAAGCAAGGTGCTGATTACCTCTAACTGCCCAATGGCAAAGGCAGGCAGTTGCTCACCAGGATGTCTATGGATGGAGGCTGCACAGAGATGTAGATGGGGTTCAGGTCTGTCTTCTTGATGTTCTTCACACCCTGGATGTCAATGTCAAGGACACAGATCTGGTTCTGGGCCTGAACAGCCTGCACAGCACCTTTACTGGGGATAGAGCAAAGAAGGAAGGGGTCAGAGTGAACAGGGAAGGTTGGGGTGGCCACCTCCAGCAGCAGGCCTTGTCTTCACTGAGCTCTTCTGTGACCAGACTCTGCAGAAGATTCTGCTCTGCTCTTGCTGAACAGTTTCTCTGTCCCTAAGTGTCCTCTGGGTCCCTGGGGCAGAGCAGGGACCTGCTGCTAGAGAGGCTGGAGCAGCTGGGGTGGCACCAGATCATCTCCAGAGGACCCTTCCAACCCTCAACTGTCATTCTACAAGCTTCAAAGAAGTCCTTAAAATGGACTGTGAAGGACTGGAGAACAAATCTTATGAAGTGCAGTTGAAGGAGCTGGGAGTGTTTAGTGTGAGGAAGAGGAGCCTGAGGGGAGACTCCTCACTCTCTACAGCACCTGAAAGGACATTGCAGAGAGGCTAGTGCTGGTCTCTGCTCAACAGGGCATTAGTGACAGAACAAAGGGGATGGATTCCAGCTGCTCCAGGGGAGGGGCAGACTGGATATTAGGGAAGAATTTTTCACTGCAAGAGCAGCCAGATCCTGGCACAGGCTGCCCAGGGAGGGGGTTGAGTCCTCATCCCTGGGTGTGCTGAAGGGGCATTTGGATGTGGTTTTGAGGGACATGGTGTAGAGGAGAACTCTGTAGAGTAGGGTTAATGGTTGGACTGAATGATCCAAAGGATCTTTCCCAACCTGGATGAATGGTTGCAATGACCCTCTGATTCTAGCACAAACTTGCTCCCCACAACACCAAGTTGCTTTTGCTGCCTTAAAGCCAAGAAGGCCCTACCACTGAAAAGAAAGCTTTTCTTATGGTGAGAACCTGCCTGTTTTGGGGGCAAAACCAACCTGGCTACATTCAAATAGATTTAAATTTTAATTCCCCATCCTCTCAGGTCCTGGCTCCACCCAGAGCACCCACCTGGTCCCATACATATTGCCAGAGAATTCTGCGTGCTCGATGAACTCGCCGGCATCGATCTCCTTCTGCATCTCCTCTCTGGTCACAAAGTGGTAATCTGGAGAGAGGAGGGGGGAAAAACCCAAATAAATCAGAAAAAATACCCAGGAATGACCAGCTCTGAAGGTAAAGTTCATGGTCAAAATGACACCCTTGGGTGCTTAGCAGGGGGAGCTCCTTAAGAATCCACTTTGGATAACGTTGGCAGGCTGTGGGTAGCTCATTCCCAATTATTGTGTAGAGCAGCCCCCCCTTCCACACCAGCTGCCCAGATACCTCCTCAAAATGTTTTAGGAGGTTTCTGTGTGGTCAAAATAATTGTTGCTGTGTCCCCTTTTTCAGGCCCTTTCCCCTTTCTGGTGCAGTGGGACCCTCTCCCCATAGGCGTGGAACAGGTTACAGCAGGTTGGCCAAGGCCCTTGGTTGGAAAGGGTTAATAATTAAGGCTAGAACAGGACACAAGAGAGAGAGGGAGCTGAAAGGCCTTGGGAAAAATCAAACAAACTAAAAAGTCACAGTTATCCTCTGTTCAAATCCCTCCTTTTCACCTCAGAGTGGAAACAGGCGTTGGAAGTTAAGAGCAGACCTCGTGTGGTTTGTTCTGAACCATCCAAATGAGCCAGCAAATGGCAAAGCAGCTGGGCACCAGCTACTGGCACAGGGAGCTCACCCACCTTTGCCATTCACTTCTCCAGGTCTTGGCTGCCTTGTGGTATCTGGAAGGAAAAATAATAATAAAAAAATAAAGTAATAAAAAAAAAAAGTAATAAAAAAGTGGAATAGTGTCAAACAAAAAGTTCTCCCATCAGAGCAACCCTGGCACGTGGTGAACTGACCCTCTATTTAGGAGCAAAGCTTCCACAATCAGGTACTATGAGGCACTTGGGTCTTTAATTTCTTCCCCTTCAGGGTTGTCCAGGGCTGTCCCAGGCTGCCCAGGGCAGGGGGGGAGTCCCTGTGACCCCTGGAGGGGTTTCCAAGCCCTGGAGCTGTGGTGCTGAGGGCCAAGGGGCAGTGGTGCCCTGGCAGAGCTGAGGGGTGGTCAGAGTCAATCTCAAAGATCTCCTCCAACTAAAGCAATTCCATGATTCCAAGAGGCAACCTTTGGGAAAACAATCAGGGAAGAAAATCCCCCAGGTTGATAAAAACCCCCCCCAGACTTGGCCAGCACTTAGAGATGGGTGTAGGAAAAGTCAAGAAGGCAGCAGAGCAATGCCAGGAGGGGGAACAGGTGATGGGACAGTTTCAGTGACAGATCTGGTCATGAGATGGGCTTCACAAAGTGCTTGAGTTTTCACATTTGAAATCTAAAGCTCCTGGGCTGTTAAAATCCTCTCAGGGGCTCCTGTATGATGGCAAGAACTGGTTTTTCAAGCAGAGGGGATTTTGTTACCTTCAGAATAAAGAATCACTTGAGGAAAAAAAAACCTCATGACCACTCTGGGCTGTGTTTAGAGGTGTGGGGAAGCTGCTGTTCCAGATAAACCTTAGACTTGCCACTCAACACCTCTAGTCCTGACTTAGTTAAACCCCCCCAGGCAGACCAGGACACAGGCAAGGTGTGGAAACCTGTTATTTGGGGCATGAACACAGCTGCAGAAGCAGGTTCTAGGCTTGTTGGCCCTTCCCCAGAGCCACTCAGATACTCACGGGAGACACTGAAGCCAAAGATGTTCTCATAATCTTTCAGCAGCTTCTTCAACAAAGTGCTCTTCCCTGCCCCTGATGGGCCACTCAGAACCACTGGTCTTGGGCCCTGCATGGCTAGGAGAGAAAAGAAAAAGGATTTGGTTAGAAATATCCATGGAAAAAACCACAGATCTGCATTGCTGGGGTGCTCAGGTCCATTAAGGGAGGAGGGAACTGGGCTCCAGCTGTTGCTGAACTGGGATAGTTCAAGGCAGCTCTGACCTGGCACCAGAGCTGCTTCCTCTGGGACACAGATCCTAAAAGAATTTGTTCTCTAACAGGAAGAAAAAGTGACTGGTGGCACCTGGAAACATCACTGGGGACCCTCATCCATCACCACCAGCTCAGCAGCTTCTCAACCAGAGGTTGGACAAACCATTAAAAAAGCTTCATTTTCCTTATTTAAAACCAGTCCCTTTCCATTGCTGGAAACACCTTTTGTTCTGGGTTTGAAATCCCTCATCTGCTGGGCAGGAGCAATCAGCTGGTGGATGGTTTAATGCCTTTCCATTTGCAGTGGGATCACAGCAGTGTCACCCTGAGCTCCCAGATTAAGCCAAATACCATGTCTTACAAAACCCAGGGGGTTAATCTAAGGCAGGGTGGCTCCCTGACCCCCCAGCCCCTGCAGGACTGAGACCTCCTCAGCCCTCCTTACCCTGGAATCCCTCCCCGTGCAGCTCTGCAGCCCCACGGGGCAGTGGGGAGAAAATGAAATGAGATTTTCCCTGTTCCCTGAGGATGCCTCACACTGTCTGAGCCAGTTCACCCTGCCCAGCCTGGGGTATTAACACACAAAGCTGGGGCTGGCAGCAGCAGAGGCTGATGTGGGTGGCAGAACAGCCACGTTCCATCACCAGCCAAAAGGAAACTCAGGGGGTTTGGGGTTGGTTTTTTTTTTGCTGTTGAGTCCTCCAGGTGCTGCAGCCCCAGAGACTCACCAGGATCAGCTGGTTGGGGGGTTCAGCCTGGAGAGGAGGCTCCAGGGAGACCTTCTGGGGCCTGTCAGGACTTCAAGGGGCCTGTCAGAAAGATGGGGAGAGACTTTTGAGCAGGGTCTGTTGGGACAGGACGAGGGGGGATGGTTTGAAACTAAAACAGGATGATTTAGACTGGAAAGAAGGAAAAATATGACACTGAGGGTGGTGAGAGCCTGGCCCAGGCTGCCCAGAGAGGTGGTGGCTGCCCCAGCCCTGGCACCATCCCAGGGGAGGTTGGATGGAGCTCTGAGCACCCTGCTCTGGGTGCAGATGCTCCCTGCAGGGGGTTGGAACAGATGACCTTGAAAAGTCCCTTCCAACCCCAACCAGCCTGGGATTCATGGACCCTGGAAGAACCAGTCCCACCATAAGTGCCTGGCCACACTGCTGGATCAGACTCCACCCACCCCAAACACACACAAGGGGGCTGAACAAACACTCCAGGAGATTCTTTGGGGGACCTGCCCCACATTTCCCAAAGCCCTTGAGCTCTCAGAATACCCAAGCATCACAGGTTTTGCCTCAACATTCACCACCACAAGAGGAAATCTCAGCACCCTGCACCCCCTCCCCAGCAAAGAGCTCTTCAGGAGGCAGCCCTTGCTGAGCTCTCCAAAGCATCTCCCACTCCTCATCCACATCAAACCAGCTGAGCCCTGACCACACATGTGAAACACTCCAGAAATCAAACAGGAGCTGCACAGACTCTTCACCCTCAACATCCCAGTGCCCTTGGCAACCTGTCTGCTACAGAATGATGGAATGATGCTCCTTTGTGTGCCAGCTTCCTTGGCCACACAGACCTCCTCACCAGCACCCCAGCTTCACCTCCACCACGACCCTCTCTCCTCCCTCAGCACATCAGCTGCCCTTCAGTGGGCACTGACAGCAAACAGGCCACCTAAAGCCACCCTAAGTCACCAAAGCAGCCTTTCACCCAACCCCCAGACTGGGTTGGGGCAGGAGAAACAGGCAGAGCACCAGCAGGGAGGCTCTGAAGCACCCTTACCTTCTGCTGCACACCTTCCAGCCAAGGAAAGCCCAGCTCCTCCCAGCAGAAGGGCTATTTGTGAACTGCCTAAAGCCTTAATGACTGAGCTGGTGGCCAATGAAACCCCTGCCTGCTCCTTAATCTCCTCTCCTGTGCTCCCAAGAGAGCAGCAGAACTGCCCCTGGCTCAGCATGTAACCCCCCCCAGTCACCAATGTGAAGGTGCACTGGGAAGAGCTGGATCTCCTGGGAGAGTGACCACCAGCTTGGGGAGGATGGAGAGGGGCTTGGGAGGAGCCCCCCAGCTCCACCCTCCTGTCAGAGCCAGAAGGTCTCCCCTGAGCCTCCTTCTTTCCAGGCTGAACACCCCCAGGTCCCTCAGCTGCTCCTCCCCACACTCCTGCTCCAGACCCTTCCCCAGCTCCATTGCCCTTCTCTGGCCACACTCCAGCCCCTCCATGTCCTGCTGGGAGTGAGGGGCCCAAAACTTAACAGCACCTCCATGGTGGGACCCAGCAGGGTCCCTGAAACAGCACTGGTGGGGTGTCAGGTGTAGATGGAGACCAAATATGCAGTCAAAAGAAATCAAGAGCCTTGCAGGTGCTTCCTCTCCAGAGACAACCCCTCTCCTGCTGGAGATCTGCAGAGGAAAACGAGATGCAATTTCAAAGGAAGAAATCTCCTCTCCCTCTGGCAATCTGAAACCCTCAGAAACCACAAGTGAAGCACCAAAAACCCCACCAGCTTTGGTGGATACAGGGCTTTCTAAATCCCCTTTGGTTCCCAGCCCAGTAAGGCACCTGCTTGTCACACTTCTCTGCAGCACCAACACTACAGCTCTGCATTGATTTGGAGCAGAAACTCTTTTTTTTTTTCCCCATTTGCTCAGATTTTGGCCTCTTCCCAGCAGCCAGTCTGCACACAGGGAGCACGGAGGGTCTTTCCCCTCCACCAGGTGGCTCCTGGCATGGTTTAAAATCACTTAAACCAGAGGGTTAATTAACAAAGGTCCTCATATCTGGTATCTTGGGGAGCTGTCACACCCAGGACAGAGGAGGAAGAGCCACGGAGACCCCCAGGGGGCTGCACACAGATGAGGTGGCCACCAAAGGGGGTGGAACCTGGGTGGGGAAGGTTTCTGCTCCCCACCTATCCAACCAACTCTGGGTTTGAACTGGGAGGCAGCCAAGTGAAGCAAAGCAAAGGCCAATCATCCCAAGAGTTAAATGGAAATTAAGGCTCATTAGCAGAGGCTTTTCAGAGAAGGCAGAGCCCCCTCACAAAGTCGAAAAGAAGATTAAAGGGCAGTTTCTCCGGAGAGCCAAGAAAGGACCTCCTGGATTAGGATTAGAATCCCACACCCTATTTTTAGCAGGTTCCTTGCAAAGCCACTGCTCCCACCTCCCTCATTAGCCCCTTCCTCTGGCCACGGCTGCCTCCAGCTCCTGCATCATGATGATGATGCAGGAGGAGGAAGGAGAAAAAAAACTCCCTCAAGGTCACTGCAGAAACCAACCAGTTCAGCACACAAATCCCAGTTGGGCTGATCCCACTGGGGAGCAGGGGTGGGGGGGATGGGGAT
>JAOEGS010004886.1:0-11338 GCA_025447755.1 Corythornis vintsioides | reverse complement strand
GGTTTAGGGTCAACACAAGAAAGAATTTTTTCTCAGTGAGGGTGCCAGAGCTCTGGAACAGGCTTCCCAGGGAGGTTGTGGAGTCTCGATCTCTGGAGACACTTAAGACCCACCTGGATCTGTTCCTGGGTGACTTGGTCTAGGTGATCCTGCTCTGGGAGTGGGATTGGACTCGATGATCTTCTAGGTCCGTTCCAACCCCTAACATTCTGTGATTCTGTAATTCTGTGAAATGTTTGATCAGGATTATATTCTTTCCGTGATGTTATCCTGTGTTGAATTTTACTGGCTGCTTAAATTATTACAGATATTGATCAGCTTCTTGAGCTTCAGGGAAGCGTACGGTGCTCTGAATTAGAAAATGTGTTATTTACACAATTTTTATTAATGTAATTGCAATACTGATATGAATAAACTCTCGGTTTAGAGACCTACAATGACCCTTTTCTTCTAAATTAAACTCAAAAGGATTAATTATCTGATGAAAAAATATTTGTATTCTTTATTGTTTCTACGCAGCAGCTTTCTGATTCTATATAAGCCACATTTTTTTTATTATGAGAGCTGTTATGTATCAGTACAAGGAAAGTTGTACTAATAAGCTCTACCGTAATGCAATTACAGTTTTGGATTATTTTGTTCAATACAATAAAAGGCTTACAGAATTATGTACTCATCAACAGTAAAATTTTGCAATGTGTAATATTATCCATGAAAACAGATAAGAAGCTAAGTAGATCACAGGTTTAAAATTATTTGCCCCAGTGATAACAAAATTGCTTGGTATTTAGATTAGAGGACTTTTTTTTCAGTAGGAAAATCTTTCTCACACCGTATTTTACACCCAGTCTTTCCTTTTCACTTTAAAAAAATGGGCCAGAAGGCAAAAAAATCTGTGTAAAGAGATGCTTAAATGTAAATGTTTGTAGGTAATTTATTTTGTATTTTAAGCAATACATTGCGATACTTACAATAGGCATCACACAAACACATTTAACTTCATTTCACTCACATTATTCTCATGTGGTTGTATCATGGTTAGGGGCAGAAATAAAGTATATTCCACATCATAGTGGAGAGTACTGTTGGGATTGACAAATTTTCCTCAGTAGAAAGAAATTATTTTTAATGCATGCATGCATGATTTCACATTGCTAAATATTATTCAAGTGTTGTATTTTTCAGTGTATGTAACAATAAGCTGTCTGGACAAGGAAGTGACAAGATCTATGTTTTGGGGATTTTTTTGTTCTTATGATATATGAAATGTAAAAAAAAAAAAAAAAAAGTTAGAATATTCCTCAAATATGAAGTCCTTACATCAAAAATACTAAAGAAATAAATCAGGATACCCAAAACAGAACCTCTTCATTGTCTTCATTGAGTATGGCCACTGGATAAAAGGCAACAAAAAAACAGTTGAAAAATTGGATTTGCATATTGGACATCTATAAGCTAAACTATAAGCCTAAATAACCTAGATGTATGAAACTACATTTAATTACAGTGCAATATGATCCCGGAGTTGTTTTCTAAAGGCCCAACATTCTGAAAATTTCTTCTAAGGTATTTTTCTTGAGCGAGTGAAGGTGAAGGTAGTTAGTACATTGTTAATTTTCTGACAAAACAAACAGTTTTACGGTTTTCTTGGAGGAATTTTTTTCCAAATTTGCTTTATCACCCATCAATATGAAAGAGAAATGGATTAATTGGACAAGCAACAAATAACAGAGGGATAGAGAAATTGATGCTTGTATAATATGACCTGCAGAATCCAGCAGGTGTGATATGAAAATGAGAAGGGTGGAAGTGAACTCAGAGTTTCTGCTAGACCTGCTTTAAATGCACAGCATGCCAGTGGAACATTCTGTGTGTGACATCTCATTTGAGAGTCTTAATTTCCAGGAACCTGGAGTTACTCTTTGCATAATAAAGCAAAAAGGAATAGGTTTATTGGATTATTCTGGCCCAACACAGGATTAATACCAAAGACTCTTCACAGTTTACCAGTAGCTGGTAAGAAAGAGGTCACTAAGAAATCATGAACAAGGCACATCCAAGGCCTTCAATCAGTCCTTGGACTTCACACAAACTTTTGTTTAAGAATAGATGGTAGCACCGAGCTAATTATGTACAGTAGAAAAAGCGATGTATTACTTTAAAGAAAATATCTATTCATTACAATGAATATATGAGACTGCAGTTGCTACAGAGATTTAATTTCATTTTCTACACACAAATTTAAAGTTAAAAGTGTCACGATGAAATAAACTGGAAGAAAACAGCTTTTACAGCAGGGCAAGGCCATTGGCACTTCCTCCTAATCTTTTTAGCTTGTACCATCCATATTTGATAGACTAATGGAAGTGGGTATTGTGTACCCTGTACAGTTAAACCTAGATGATATCCCAGTCCCTGCTAAAACTTTGAAATAAGTACCGATAGTAACATTTTCAAATGTTCTGTAATATATTTAAGGCTGCAGAACTGCAACTGGACCCTCAGAAATCTGAGCTGCTTCAAAAAGAGGTAATTTACATCTCACATGTGGAATGGGGTGCGGAATGGAAGATTTCCACTGAAAAAATAAAACTGCGTTGGAGTGTCAGCCAACTCCCTTGAGACACTAATAAGAAGAGTTTTCTAATATAGAGCTTTTATAAAACAATTTCTGGCAAGAGAAATTACTTGAAAATAAATTTGTAGGATGCAGAGTTTTTTCCACCCTCCCCTCCAATTCTTTGCCCTTTGTGAAGCAGCTCTTTAACTGCCATAACTTATATTGTGTCCTTTTAAGGTAAATTTTAATTGCTAATTAAATTTGAAATTATTTAAAGGTAAATAGCAGTGTCTTTTTCTGTAAGTTTCTAAAAGAACAGTGAAAGCTGGTTACTTTACCAACTGGTCTCTCTTAGGAATCAGACTGAACTATTAAGTGACAGTAAGTAAGTGATTACAAAAGAAAACATACATTCCTTAATGAAATTACCGTAGCCATTAAAATCCTGTCATTGGCTAAACCTGTATAAGAATTTAAAACTTTTATTTCAAGTACTTGAAGGTCATTATTTTTGTACTTCCTTGAAATAACTCCCTGGATTTAATAAGAGTCCTGTGAGACATCCTAACAGGCAACTGGAAAAACTAGCAACAGTGCTAGTGGTTCAAACACACAGGGCTTTGGGGACATACACTTTCACAGGTTCGTTTTAACAAAACTCGGGGTTTAATCTGCACCCCTGTTCTAATTAAGAGAGCACAAGTAAATCTCTTGGAGAAATTTCTGTGCTTGTGCTGAAAGAGCTCTCCCCTCCAAGTATTTGTGGATCACTCAGGATGAGGCTCATGAGGATGGACTCTGGGGCACCTTAGCTTCATCATAATAGCAAAATATATTGTGGTTGGTTGCCTAACTATAAAAGATTAAAAAAATATTTTTTAAATGTGGTGTCTCCTCAAAATATTCACCTTACCAGTAAGCTTATTCTACCTGTATAACTACTGTGGAAAAACAGTAGAAGGGTTTGCTAGCATAAGCTTCTAGCTGGAAGATCAATAAAAAAAGATATCCTATTCCTTCTGATTACTTTCCAGTGATAAGCTAAAGAAAATATTGAACAGCTTTTATGGAATTTCTGAAATACTGAATAGGCATTTCCACTTGGACTGTAATAGAGCCCTGCTGAGAATCATATACCTTCTCTTGACAATGTGTCAAGGTAGTCTCTGTGATATATCTGTGATGGTGATATATGGTCATATATATACGGCTTTTCCAAGGCACAGTAACTTCTGGTAGGTAATTCTTGCTACAGCAATGCTCTAGACTCTAGATGGAATATATTATAAGAAAGTGAGCTGATCAGTGTCAGTCCCAATACACAGAGTAGTACAAAGTGGGTAACTTGTCAGTAGAAATAAATTAAATATTACCTTATCAAATTTTAGCTATCAGAATGTCATCAGACTATCCTATAAAATTATTCATTTATTTTTTGTTGTTTGTTTGTTTTTTTTTATTTTACACAAACTAAGACAGACTTCACAGAAACAATTAATCCAGAGATTCATTAAAGGAAGCTTCTTCTCAGATAGTTGAAAATAAAATGTTGAGGGAGAAAAAATTTCAAAGGGAGTTGAATGAGAGTAAAATGAGATTGGTGATGTATAAATACATAGACACAGAAGTATCTGCTGTAATAACATATCTGCTGATGTGTTAATTTGTGGGAAGAAAAATATATAAAATTTATTAAAGTCTTTATGTGTTGAGTTTTTTAGTTGTGACAAATTAATGGGATTAAGAGGTAGTAGCTAATACAGGGTATTATTATTATTATTATTTGGGTTTTACAAAACTGAAATGGGGAGGGTTAAGAACTGCATTTCATTCAGGACAGAAGTAATCTTTTTAAAATTTTTATTTAAAATTAAAATAATAGCCTACAAAATGCAGTCATATTCAAAGTTACAATAAATTCTAGCTGTCGAGATTGACTGGAGTATGACTTCATTGGAGAGAAGCAACTCTATGAGAGACAAGTAAAATGAGCCACAGAACAGATACAGATACAGAAAAAGAACAGAAAAAAAAAAAGCTCTGCTTTGAGCTCCCTATAGGAGCCTTCATTTCTCTTTGCAGATTATCATGCCTGAGTAGAAAAAAAAAGAAATATATAGAGGAAAACATCAGTAGCCAGTAAGTATGACTCCCATCATGTAAATACTGATCTTATCTGATGATTAACAAGAAGGCTGTATTGGAGTTCATACTGAGTATTTAACAAGCTTACAAATGTTAAAGAAAAATTCTAAGGCAGGAGAAATCTAAATTTCTTTTTGTGGACTCCTAATTCATAATATTTAACCAGCTATAATGATCAACCATCTAAGTCATTCAACCAACTGCCATTATCCAAACTATTCTATGATCCATGTCAGTATAACAATCAGAAAACTCATTTCAACCTCAGCTTAGAAGGGTCATATGCTCTTACAACATGGGCAACATTTACTTCAGGGTAAGAGAAAGCTGATTAAAGCGTACATATCTTTCTGTGTTTAGGCTCAGAATGTTTTCCTAGTGGATTCCTGAAAATCTGTGTTTAAAAGCACAAGATATACTATACACTATAAGAAGATACACATATAACTGCTTACATAATTATTCTATACTTCTTCCCATTTGTCTACATTTATTGTTATCCCAAAGTTGATGAGGACAGTTATTAATAAGTTGTGACAAACTTCCCATATGGCATGATTATACAGCAAATTTGAGGCTTAATTTCAAGTCATGAGCCCCTTTAAACAAAGAAGTTCCCCACCATGTTCTTCAAAGACAGTTTACATAGTATTAAAAAATCTCAGCAAACCCTAGAATTTGGTTAAATAAATTTAAAAAACATATAATCAAAGTTCAACTCCAATTTTAATCTCAAAATTTTAATTCTTCTGTGTTTTCCTTCTTGAAGTTCTTATTCTGCTTCTGTTGTTTTTTCTTCATATCCATTTTAGACAACATATTGCCGGTTTGAGTAAATTAGTAGAATCCATTTGATTCTTCACTCAAGAAGCATCTGACACTGGAAAGGTGTCTCAGCAAAATATGCCAGCTAACCCAACTCATAGGAAAAAGGTGTACTAAAAAAAAAAATTCTTAATGCTGCTCTGTAACCTGTCTTGGAAATTAAATAAATAAATAAATAAATAAATAAAATCAAAGCTTGTTAGTTATGAAATCACTGGTCTTTTTTTCTCAGCTTTCAACTTTCTATGGGCCATGTCACAAGGCCACACACTACCCACGCTGAATGGTTTACAATAATATGTGAATTAGATTGGGGAAATCCAGGGGAGATTAAAATGATATTTCTGAATTTGACAGCATTCTCAAGTCATTCAAGGCTGGGTGGAGAGCAGTAGTTCTCCCTTGTGGTAGATTTTGATGGCTGTTTAAACCACTATAAAAGTATGGCCTAGAAATTCAGTCTCTCCCATCTTTCTCCTGCACAGGTTGTGAAAGATCAGGGCAGCCAAAACCGGCATAAAACAATGACATTTTCAAGTATAATTTTATCTGAATTTGTTTTACAAAAGCTTTCCATTTTGCAAACTAGAAATGTAAATTAAAAGTGTTAAACTGTTTCTGTATCTGGCCATTTGTTGTCAGCATCAAAAACATATTCCATAAATATGTGGGAAGCTGAGGTCAGTGACATTAGCACAAGTAAAAGCCAGTGGGTTCCATTGGTTCAAGGAGGCTCAAGTACATCATCATCCTTCAGCTGGGGGAATGTTTTATAATGGTTATTAAAAATAAATAAATATATGTGATGTGAGCTGTTACCACTAAAATCTGGAAAACACTAGTTGTCTTCTAAACCAGAGGTATGTTAGCAGGGCCGAGATTTTGTCCTGTGGAACTGGTTTCTTCTCAGTTTTATCTTGTACTGAACTACAAAGCCAACCCATAATGGAGACTATGCAGCTGCTACTTTATTTTCTTTTATAAAACTAAAGAGAGCTATATTACTTCGTATTACTAATAAATTAGTAAGAGTTAAAGATAAATAACTTTTTGACTGTGATTCTACAGAAGTAGTAAAATTTACTGGCAATTAATATTTAGTAAATAATCAAATTCCAGTTGTATACTGAGTGCATTTTGAATAGTAATAGGCATATTCCATAGTTTGTAAACATGCTTGAGTCTGTTTTTATAATGACTGCGTATAATTCAGGAAGACAGTAAAATGTCATTATGCTGAGGAAGGTCAGATTTCAGTATCTGTAATTATAATTATTATTTAAATTATTATTCAGATACAGTTTGCAGATTGTTTTGACTTATGCTATTACTGTGAAGTTGAATTACTTGGAAGCTACTCAAATGACATTTTTGTTTATTTTGAAGGAAACAAAGTATTGAGTCGTGATGAACAAAGTTCTCCTTCAGAACAGAGGAGTAGCCAAGAGCCTAGTCTGATTGAAACTATCTTCACAGTACTGGCTAACTGCACTTTATCACCCAAATCTCTTGGCCTTGCTTTTGAGACCTACATGGAGAAAGAAAAATTGTGGAGTTACTTATACAATACGACAGGTATTTAATTTATTAATATATTTTTTTAATCTGATGTTAAACCATGTCAGTTTTCAGACAGGTAGTGCATATTACTTTTTCCTTAATAAATAAGGTGAAATTAGGGTAGTTTTTTTACAAAACTGTGACATAGCTGAAGTGTTCTGATCAATCAGGTTGTGGTGGGAGTGATGGAAATTTTGAAGAAAGATGAGGTTATGCAGTGGTCAACCAGGAGTTTTCCTTAAGTGTCTGTTTTACCAGCACGCTGGAAGCAGATAATTTCTGTAGCTCTCTACCCATACAGGTTCTTTGTCTCTGTGCATTTAATAGCTCCACATCTTTGCCACAGTTTAAGAGTAAGAAACTATTAAAGGAGAGTGGAAAAAGAAAGGAAGGACTCCTGTTGAGGGAGATGTAGTCTGGTGGATATATAAACTCTGCTGTCAACAGGTAGACAAGCTCCTAATTTTCCATGGAGAGGCAGATCTACCCTCACAATTAGAGCTACTGATAGGAAAAGCACTTTTTTTTTTTTTGTCCTTTGCTGTTTTCTAGTATAACAGTTTGAGTACCTAATGGACACAGCTTAATTAATACTACAAGACAAGGAAGTAGAAAAGAAAATAGGTATATCTATTTGCCTCACTGTTGTCTAACAAGTAATTAAATGCATTCCATATAAAAAGGAAGTCATCAGTAAGCATGAATTATTTTTTCTAGAAATACACTGATGGATAAATGAGGACAAATTAAATAAATTAATTTTTTTGTAAATGCTGTATTAAGATGGTGCAAGTTGCTGCATTGTTTTGCTTTATACTCTAATTGATAATAGACCATTCAGTCTAAGTTATTATGAATCTTAGTGTTTTCACTTTTCTTTTAATAAAAGAGTTCTGGATCGTTTATTTCTGAAACAGATTTGCACAAATGACTACACTTACTGAATATTTAATAATTTTTCCTTCTGGAGTTTCCAGTTGTGCTGAGTCGGAGCCAGAGGTTATCAGATGCTTGAAGTTGACTTTGATTAATTCAGTCAAAGGTATAGTGAAGCAGATAATTTCTTTGATGCATTCATGGGAAGCAACAGAAAACTATGGAATGTACCAGCACAAGCAAATAGTTCCTGAAAGTTTACTGAAAATGGTTCCAAAGGAATGGAATTACACACCTCGGGAAATGAAGAGAAAAGAATCTGGAAAATGTGGGTGAAATATATACTGGTTTATAATTTTGTCCTAAAAGCACATTGTCCCCTTAATGAGTACATACCAAAATTCAAGAGTTATATTTAATGAGCATTGCAGTTTAAGAATGAACAAAACAATTTCCAAGCATCCTGTGTTTCTTCTAAAATAATTTACTTTTCTAAAGTAAAGTTATCTTTGTTACCATCTTTTCAGGTAGGACTAATATTTAAATACAGGGTTGTCTGAAATGGTGAGAATGTATCCATCGCAACTTTACAAAAGCATTTATGTTTTAATCGCTCCAAAACTGGAATTTGCTATTGATTGGTTGTGGAATCAATTACTGAAGAAAGATAAATAATATGTATAATATTAGATGTTTTGAAGGTGGTTGGATCTATTGATTATTTCTGGTATATTCTTTCATAACTTAACACTGTCTAAAACATCCATCATTTCAAAGGGCTAACTTTTGGAAATATATCACCTTAAATTTATTACCACCAAAATATAAGTAGATTGTTTTCACTACAGTAGTATCACTGTAGAATATTCTGAATATATTGAAATTTTGAATGTGTGGATTATGTCCAAGCCAGTCATCAGTCCATTCTGTCTTTCCTGGTAACTTGTCTTCTGCATTTTGAGGCACATTATGATCACATTCACTTTAGTCTAGAAATTGTGTGGCTCTTTCAGGCTATAGCTAAGGCAGAATATGCAAGTAGAGATGCTCAGACTTAGTGACAATTTAAATTAGCTAGATGGCACTTAGAACAGACCTGCCTCTTGTTTATTTATTTTTCAAAAATACAGAGAACACAGGTTCAATGAGTCAGGGGTTTCTTGGTTTGTTTAGCTTTTGTTTTGGTGGGTTTTTTTAATCTCTTGTCTCATATTGTGGGTCAACTTTTGGAAAACTTCTTTCATTTTAGATGTCTTGTTCTTTGAGCAGCATATTTTCTGTCTTTACTTCTATAGCTATTTATAATATCTGTAATGTCTAAAATGTAGGTCTTTATATATGCCTGTGTGGAAGCTGATGAACTGAAGTCTTGTAGGTTTGAAGATAAAAATGGGTTGACAGAAAACTAAAAATTACAAATGTATGGAAATATATTGAGACAGTGCAATGCTCCCTTCATGAAATTGAAAAAATACTACACCACGGTTTTGAAGACAATTTCTTTACCATTCAGAATACCTGGTTGTTGTATTTTTCATTTATTCTATAATAACTGTGCACAACAGGACTAATTGTTATGAGACACACAGACTAAATTCTAAATTTTCTAGGTTCTCTTTTTAATCCATATTATTGTTTAGATTTTGCAGAACTTATGTGGAGGAAGCACAAGAGAAGTCAAGATACAGTGTTGAGTACTTAAGATTTTACCCATTTTCAGTATAAAAGAAAATTAGAAATGATCATAAAACATTCAGAAGCATGCTGTGATAGAACTAGAATGTTAATGTTAATCATATATTTTTTTATTTCCTTTTTTTTTTTTTTTAAAGGCTTCACTCGGCTTGCAGCTCAGGCAGTATCTATTGTAATCAGCAAGTTACCTACAGTGATTGCATGTTTGCCTCCCCCAATTAAGTACTTCTTTTTTCTGGCTGAGAGAAAAATGTCAAGAAACTTTGCTGAATTGAAGAGAGCTGGTCTGCTTGTCTGGAACTTGATTGTAATTATATGTCGGATATTTGAGGATGGAAATACTGTAGAACTTTTAACAGGTGCAACACTTGACAGATGGAGCAAAGAAAAACTCAGTTTAGTTCGTGTATGTTTAGAAATTATTATGGGGAAACAGAAAAGTAGTCCTAAGCAAGTGACCCAGAAGGTTATACAAAGCATTGAACAGCAAAGACCAAACTGGATTGAAAGCCAGTTGCTAAAGGCAAGAAAATTGAGCACTGAATGGTAAGAACTCAGTATTCTTCAAATGTTGCTGTTTGTTCTTTATATTACTGGATTAATGGCATGTTTGTGGCTATTGTTAAATTAAAAAGGAAAGAAAAAAAAACAGATTAACAGCAATCTCATATGAGATGCACTAGTTATTAATATTAATGGCTTTATAGCATGTTTTTGCAAATTAATTGCATTGCTGAAACTGTAAACCATGCTTGTTTCATGGGAACAGTATCTTCATAGTACTTTCAGATGTCCTGTTTTCCAAATAATGCAAAAATGATCACCATTTTAGTTGTATCTTTGAGAGTGTGAACAAGTAGACTGACTAGAAGAAAACATAATTTTCTCTAGTGATTAAATTAAGAAAGACTATTAAAAGCTTTCAACGGTCATCTGTGATTTAAAAAGTAAGCATACTTCATTATAAAATATAACAAACCCTGAGGACAAGACAGACATATCAAAAAAAGGACAAGGAGATTACTGTGCTGTGCCTTTCTGAGGAAATACCAACCTTTCCTGCAAATTTAACATTCAGGTCCCAGGGTTTGAAATCATTATCATGATTTTTCAAGGAGATATGTACATGTCATATATTCCTAGTCCATTCTGGTTTTATATTCCAGTGTATACCATTTTGTATACCATTCTATAAATAAACTATTAATCTCTTTTCCAGTATTAAATTTATTGGAGTTATGTGACCTACTGAATGAAATTACTACTTACTTGAAAGTAATAGTGTTTTGTTTTGTTTTTTAAATTAATAATCTCAAATGCTGCAGGGTCACTATCCTGACAGTGACTGTCCATACAAACAAAGCATTTCATAACTGTAGGTTGGAATCCCTTGTATCAGACAACTGAGATTGATGTGGTGCTTAAGGGACAGAATCCTGTTTTAAGAGTAGTCAGTTAACATGAGTAGCATTGGAATACTAATAGTGTCACGCAAGTGCTCATCAATTTCTGATAAATTGACACTTAACTTCTAGGGACCTAGAAGATCATCTAGTCCAACCCCCCTGCCCGAGCAGGATCACCTAGACAAAGTCACACGGGAACAGATCCAGGCGGGTCTTAAGTGTCTCCAGAGATGGAGACTCCACAACCTCCCTGGGCAGCCTGTTCCAGAGC
>JAOEGS010004885.1:0-24938 GCA_025447755.1 Corythornis vintsioides | reverse complement strand
CAGAGAGAAACCTGATAGAAGACCCAACTGGGAGGAGATACAGCAGCAGCCCATGACACCCTGTGTGACAAGGGGACCCTTGCTTTATTTTTTTCCTGCTTTATTTTTTGGTTGGGTTTTTTTCCCCACACACATCCCCACACCCCCCAAGCATGCGCACAAGGCTCAATTTGCAGAGAGGACCCCCATCTGTGCTGGGCAGAGTGGGTGCCACCAAGGGAGCAGCTTCTCTATGCAGCCAGTACCCAGAGCACAGGCCGAGCCATCGTCCAACTTGGGCTGGATGGAAGAAAAAAAAACCAGAAAGGAGAAAAAAAAAAACCCAAGAAATCTGAAAAAATCTCCCGCCACATTCTTGGTTCTTCCTGCAAGGAGCAAAGGAGCCTCGTTTAGCACCTTTTGTGCCCAGTGTGGTAAAAACTCCTTCAGCCTCTGGCTCCTGGAAACTGAGGGAGGAATTTCAGAAGAGGAGTTTGGGGGGTGAGGAGCTTCAGGCCAGGGGAGGGTCGTTTGGTGAAGCCACAGAGCTTCACTCAGGGAGGGAGTGGCTGTTCCCTCCCTCCCTCCATCCCCCCCAGGCACCCGCTCCGGGGCAACGGTCCGAGGGCAGGTGGGAGAGCTGAAGAGCTGCTGGATTCAAGACACTGAATGAAACTGCTGAGAGGAAGGACAAGGAGCCTGGAAACTGTTGCATGTTCAGAGAGAGCTTGACCCCAGAGCTGAGGCAAGAGAAAGGAATGTGCTGAAGAACATGGAAGAGACCAAGGCGAGGGGATGGGGAGCTCTGCCCCACCTCAGGCCAGGAGGGGCATTTGCCCTCGCTGGGGCTTCTGCTTCCAATCCCACAAGTAAGAGCTGGGTTCAGACTCTCCAGCTCTCCAGCTCACCCCCCGGGGCTGCCAGTAGATAAAAGACTAAGCGAGCTGCACTGTTGCTGTCTCTTTTGTAGACAGAGCACTACAGCAGTGTTTTGCACAACGTGTCAGAGGAACCCCAGAGCGTCTGAGACGCTTGAGATGCTTGGATCTAGAAACACTAAAAAGCAGCAGGGATGTCCTGAGTAATCCTGTCTCTAGGTCCCTCTTCTTTTCCAGAGTAGCTGAGGGAAACCTCGGCGTGTCTCGGAGCACTAAAGCAAAGCTCTGCTGAGTGTGAGTAGAGAGCTCAAGCTCAAACAGTAGCCATGGGACCAACAGTTGAGCCAGCCTGGCCTTGGCCTGGCCGTGCTCTGGCCCTGCATGTAACACTTGTGAGGAATGAGAGGGATTCCCACGTGTCAAGACAGCTTTGCATCGATTTTTACTGCTTTTTATATTTTTTTTTCTTTTCAGTTCGGGTCACCTTTATACCACACCCATCCATTTTGTACAAAGTGTCCTGTAAAGAGGAATTTATTCATCATCTTTGTGTATTCCCAGCGCTGCTGATCTGAAGCAAACAGCAGCACCAGCCTCTTTGCTTCTGTGAGCCTCTTGTAAACGGTTCACACAGCTATTGCCAGCAACAGACCTGCTGCTGAGCTACACAGGTTCTTGGAAAGAACTTCTCAGAAGTTTTGTTTGGTTTTACTGTTTTGTTTGGTTTTTTTTTCCCAAGGTGAATGATGGTGGTACTTCCACTTGAATCAGAAACTTGGTTTTGTTTAGTATCCTCCCCTTGAAGAGCTGCTGCACTGGCACAGGAGGAAGGATCTTGGCTTCTGTCTCACAGAGTGACTCTGTGTGGTCGTGGGGAGCAGTGGGAGGCTTTGGGCTCAAGGACATAGGTGTGTGCTGTACCCCCCTGAGCTCCCTGCAGCCCTGTCCCTGCCTCATTGGGTCGCTCTTGGGAGGGGACAGGGGGACTGGAGCACAGTGCCTGTCTCAGGAGCTCCCGGGACCTCATTCCCAGTTAGGGGAGGAGCAGCTTAGACTTGTACATGTCATCTGGAGTGGTCTGGAGATGATGCCAGTGCTGGCACTTGCTGTTCTTGGCAAGCAGGAGCTCGTGTTGCCTCCAGCCTGGCCAGTGAAGCATTCCTGCAGAACTCCCAGGTTGCTGTCGGCCGGCCCTTTGGCAAACACCTGCCCTAGCAGAAGTGCCAAACCTTAAACCAAATTTGCCTAAGATCTTTTTTTTTTTTTTTCCTGAAAGTGAGGCCAGTCAGAATTTTTCTGGAGGTTGAGACAACAGCTCGGCCTCCAGAAAAGCAGTGGGATTTGGGTTCTTGTAGAGAATCTAGACTCGAGTCTGAGGAAGGGGTCTCTTGGCTCAACCTCTGCTCCTTGTGCACTTTGTAATCTTTGTTCTGCTGAAGAAACCAACATAACTTCGAACCCGATTGAAACTTGAGTCAGTGAGGAGAGGACCCATCCCAGTTCTTTGCACCATTCTGTGTGGATTGGTGAGCAACAGCCCCTTCCTGCTTCAGCGTGTCAGGTCGCTCCTACCCTCCCTGCCTGTCTCCCCTGCTCCCAGAGCTGGATTCTTTGGTCTCTTGTTGTTGCTTCCTCGCAATGTTGGCCTTGCGTTCAACTATGAGGTTTTTTCTTCATGTGTTTTATTGGTTAAAAAAGAAAAAAAAAAAAAAAAGGAAAAAAAAATATTTTTTTTTTTTAAAGTACTTCCAGAGTGTGCTGACCATTGTCTTGTACTGTACAGAGCCCAGGTTGTTAGAGTCCAGCAAAGATAAAGTGTGTTACGCAGCACCCACATTTTTTCTTTTTTTTAAGAGTATGGTTTGTGCCAATGCCCCTTCTTTAGTAGTGCCAGAGACTCTTTACAAGTGCCAATGTGGTGGAAATTATTTGGTTATACTTGTATATTATAGGATCCTGATTTAAGACAATTTAAACATTATCCTATTTAAAAAAAAAAAAAAAAAAAAAAAAGATACTATATAAAATGCTGTTTTTAAACCTTGTCATTTGCAATGCATGTATTGTTGTGCGTGTTGGGGTGGGGGGAGGGAGGAGGGTCGGGGAAAGGAGTTTCTGAATAAGATGCCCAGTGTCAGGATCTATTCAGGCTCCAAACTCTCTCATTCCAGTCCAGGAGTGTGATTGTTTCTTGGAATGATCCCACTCTGACTGCTGGGCAAACAACCCTTATTACAGAAATACCTGATGGAAATTGATTTTCATATCTTTCTCCTGAAATAAATTCTCTGTTTGAAATTGGAATAAATTTTGTTCCTAAAAGCCGTGGTGGTCCAACCTGAGTTTCTTCACTCCTGGCCCTTTACTTGTGAGACCTGTGTCTGACCCCAGCACCCTCTGCCCTCCCTGCTGCTGATGTTGGCCCTGCTCAGGAAATAGGGGCTCTGAAGCACAGGATTATGGTATGAGTTGATAAATTCAAGGTATAATATCCTAGAAGTAGATATTTATATGATATACTGTGCTAATCACCCTGGCCTGGGGTGTGAAGGATGGCTGAGCAGTGTTTGAAGGTGTCTTTTTTTAAGGTTGACTTGAAATTTCTCAGGGTTTTGGGATTAGGGTTGATGGGTGGAGTTGTCAGTACTTGCTGCAGCATCAGCCCCTTGCAGGCGTGTTCCTTGTGGTCTCAGCAGTGCCAAGAGGAGAAATGCTGGTGGCACCAGACCTACTTCCAGTCTGGTTTGTTAGAAATACGAAAAACTGCTTCAGTTTATCCCATTAGGAGTCTGGGGGTGGCTGATTGTGAAGCACACCAAGGGGTTTCCTGGGATGGAGCTCCTGGAACTTAATGCTCTTTCTCTAGGATCTTTCCCTAGGAATTCCAGATGAAATCAGCTGGGAGTGGATGGAGATGTCTCCCTCGGCATAAGGTTTCCTGTGTTTTCCAGAAGCTGCAGCCAGGGGTGATCTGCTCCCTCGTGGAAGGCCAGGGGAAGCTGCAGGCAGCTGCCATGCCCTGTTCCTTCCCCAGTGCTGTTCCCTGATCCAGCGTGGACTCACATTGCTCTCCTCAGCTCTGCCCACACAAGCTGGGAAGTGCAGAGCAAGAGCTGAGCAACGCACGGTTGGTTGGTTGGTTGGTTGGTTTCCTTCAGCTCTGCAGGACCACTCCCCAGGGAGGGCACAGCCTGCTCAGGTGAAAGGAGCCTGGTGGCAGGTTCAGAGGAAGAAGGTAAAGGTTTCAACACCCGGGCTGCCCCCCTGACTACCCGAGAGCTTTTGTGGTTTGGCTTTCTGCAGCCTCAGGCCTTGACGTGTGGCCGCGGGCGCTGCCTGAAGCGGGGCAGCCTGGGCAGGAGGTCCTGGCCCTGCCCGTCCTGCAGTGGCCCAGGGACCAGCAGCTGATGGACAAACCCACTCAGCTCGCTCCCAGTTGCCACCTTTCCCAAAGGTCCTTTAGACATCAGCTGAGGAAACTGTTCCCAGCAAGACCTGGGGGTTAGAGGCCCCCTTGGCTCCTCTGTCCTGGGTAGAAAGGACCCTGTCCTGCAAGGACAATTCTTGGAAGCCCAGAAGTGGTGTGGAGGAGGACCCTGCAGCTGCCAATTCCCTCCTCCTTCTTTCCAGGGGCTCTTGGGTAGAGAGAGCAGCCAGAGCTGGGCTGAGGTCCAGGAAAGGTGGAACCTTCTCTGCTCCAGTTTATCCCCATTGTTCCTTGTCCTGTTGCTGGGCACTGCAGAGATTGGCACCTTCCATTTGTCACCTACTCCTCATGCGTTTATAGACATTAATAAGGTTCCCCTCTCAGTCTTCTCAAGACTAATCAACCCCACCAGCTACGAATTCACTTGCAATCTATAAATGTTATGCTTCGTTGAAAAAAAGTTGTTGGGTTTGTTTGGGTTTATTTAGTTTAGTGTTTTTTTAGGTCAGTTTTTTGGGCTCAAGTCAGTTGTTTAGACAGAACCTTGAGGAACAGGAGCTGTTGTTAACCCAAAGAGGGCACTGTGTGCGTGGAAAACCCGGTGTGTGAATGTGCTCCCCCTTGTGCATCATCATCCCTGTCCACAGCAGAAACCACTGAGAACTCTGCTCGGTTGTAGTTTTTCTTAGTTACAGGAATGAACTGGGGTGGTGGTGGCTTTAAAATGGTTTGAATTACTAGGATTGGAATCTTAAAACCTTTGCTCTGGTGGTTTGTATCCACACTGGGCTTGTGTGGGCTCTGACAAGTCACCTGCAAAGGTAAAGGTAAGTGTGAGTGCTCCCCAGAAGTGCCCCTTGAAAAAGAAATCCCATCAGGGGTTTTCTTTGACTGCAAAATCCCTTCAGTCTGACAGCTGCTGCTTTTCAAATCCAAACTCCATGTGCTGGTCACCTGTTGAGCTGTGGGAGTTCAGAGCCCCCCAGGAATGGCTTGGTGACCCGTTTCAAAGCTGGCTCCCATGGACTGGCTGCCCAGTGCCCGTGCCTCTGGCTGACCCTCCAGATCCTGGGAGGATTGTGGCTGGGGGTGGGAAAAATTCCAGCCTGGGATTTGGCTCTTTTGAGCAGTGGTTTTCTCTTGAGCTGTTCAGGACCGGGGGCAGCAGAAGAGAGAAATTCATATCAGAGAAGAAAGAAGGCTCTCAGATGCAGAGGCAATTTATTAGTTGTACCTATTCTGACAACACTGGAGCTACAGCAAGAGGGGAGAAAGGAGGCAGCAGGTTTCAGGGGTGGGGAACAGCAGGGAAGCAGGAGCCAAAAGCATCCTCCTCAGAGCTGGGGCAACCAGGTAACCCCAGGCTCAGGCAAAGGAGCCCCAGGTACATGGTGTCACAGATGCAAGGGGCAGTGAGGAGGCTGCTCTTTGTTCCCCTCCCCCCAAAATCCAACTGTCCAGCCTCCCGTGAAGGGCAGCAGACACCCCAACAGCTCCTGTCACCTCACCCAGGGCTGTCCTGCTTCCTTTCCAGAGCTGAAGCCACGAGCAGCTGGACCAAAGGGTGACTCAGAACAGCAGAGCCACGCCAGGCAACCAGGGGCTCCCCAGCTTGCCCAGGGAACCAGTGCTGTCATGGAGTCATCTCTGCACCAAATTCTCCCTACCACCCCCCCCCAAAGTTTGGCTTTTCCAGGGAAGAGTCCTCGGCACGTCCAGGAGGATCAGCAGATGTTCCCAGGGAGAAAGGAGGATAAAACAGGTGAATGTGGGGCCCTGAGGAGATGAGGTTTCCAGGGCAGCAGCTGTGGGCAGTGTCACACTGACTGCATGATTTTGTTGATCCACTGAACATAAGAAGCAATGCGGGTGTAGTAACTGAGCCTGTTGCTTTGGCTGTAGGAGAAGATGCCATGGGCTTTGTTTCTGCAGACGAGCGGATCCCCGGCATCACCCTGAAAAATGGAGTGGAGAGATCAGTGTTGATTTAGTGGAAGGGGAGGTCCCAGGGAACAGGGAGCATTTGCAATGAACAGGGGAGGCTGCAAATAAGATTTGGAGAAGATTTCACTGAGTGCATGTGGGTAGCACTGGGTCCAAAAGGGACCGTGGGCAGTTTTTTTTCTGAGACCCAGCACAAGTACAACTCGAAAACACTGAAGTTTAAATTATGGCTTAATTTTTGCCCTTCTGGGTGCTGCAGAACACTGGAAATTCCCTTAGGTGAGGTTTTGGGCAATCCTCTGTCTGGCCAAGCTGTTGTCCTGCTGGGATGCTGCAGATGAAGGGATTGAGGTAACCCTCAGCAAGTTTGCTGATGATACTGAACTGGGAGGAGTGGTTGACAGAGCTGAGCTGCCATCCAGCCAAACCTGGACAGGCTGGAGAGCTGGGCAAAGGTGAATCTCATGAAAACCTTCAACAAGGGTAAGTGTAGAGTCCTACACCTAGGGAGGAACACCACCAGGCAACTGTACAGGTTGGGCCAGACCTGCTGGAAAGCAGCATCATGGAAAGGACTTTGGCATCCTGGTGGACAATAAGTTCTCCAGGGGACAGCAATGGGCCCTTGGGGCCAAGGTGGCCAATGGCCTCCTGGGGACATAAAGAAGAGTGTGGCCAGTAGGTTGAGGGAGGTTCTCCTGCACCTCTGCTCTGCCTTGGTGACACCACATCTGGAGTATTGTGTCCAGTTCTAAGCTCCCTGTGGAAGATGAAGGGACTGGAACATCTCTCTGAAGGCTGAGGGACCTGGGGCTGTTTAGCCTGGAGAAGAGAAGCCTGAGAGGGGAATCTTATGAAGGTTTACAAGTATCTGCAGGGTGGGTGTCAAGTTGAAGGGGCCAGTCTCTTCTCAGTGATGGCCTGTGACAGGACATGGGGATGGTCACAAACTGGAACCCACAAAGTTCCACCTCGTTAGTAGAAACTTCTTCATTGTGAGGGTGATGGAACCTGTCCCAGGCTGCCCAGAGAGGCCGTGGAGTCTCCTGCTCTGGAGACTTTCCAACCCCACCTGGATCTGTTCCTGTGTGGGCTGCCCTGGGTGCCCCTGCTCTGGCAGGGGGTTGGACTCTGTGATCTCCAGAGCTCCCTTCCAACCCCCACCATTCTATGATTCTATGACTCCTGCTGTGAGAAGTCAAGGGCCCCCTTGGCCCTGAGGAGCTGATGGCTGCAGTGAGTGGGAACGTGGCCCATCCTCCGAGGGTCTGGTAGTGGAGATACAGACCCAGGGCACTTTTTATGCCAGGATAGCAAGAGAGAGGGATGCTGGTGAGGAAGAGTGGACTGAAGGTGTGTGTGGGGAGTGTGGAGAATGAGGGGGCAGGCAGATGAAATTTTAGATGGCACTTTTTCAGTCAAGTTTTTTAGCCCAGATCAGGTTTGTGCTCAGGACCTGCCTGAAACCTCCCCCTAAGTCACAGACTCACCTCTCCAGGTACCCAAGCAGGGGAACTGTCACCACAGATGACGTCCCCATGTCCAGGGTGAATGTTGAGACACTCTCTTTGTTTGATGATGGTGATGGTGGCCTTGCGTAAGGTGGCAGTGCGGGTTTTGTCCACCCAGCCAGCCACGCTGCAGCCCACCTCAGTACGGCTTTTGGATCTCTCAAAGTCAATGGTCCCAACGCTGCTGGTTCTGGTGGCGTTGCCTTTCAGCTGGGCAAGGGGACATCAAAGACAGAATAAGTGCTGGGTTTGTAAATGCCTGTGACAAAGGCTGTCCCCTCCTGCGCTGGGGTTACAGCTCAGCCCTGCACCTCGGGCAGAGGGGACTGTGCAGGGGCTTCAGGCAGGTCGGTACCTTCAGCAAGAGGATGTCATTTTTCTTTGTGAGTGGATTGAATTCTGGGTGGCGGTGATACTTCTGGACTTCAAATGTTTGCTGGCTTTCCTCTTTCTTCTGGATAGTGCGAGCTCCAAGGGTGACATTCAGAGGTTTGTGTCTGGTTAAACCAAGCACAGTGTGTGTCAGCAGCTCTTTCCTGCCTTCCCTGGTAACGCTGAGGGCACATCCTCCAGGGCCATGGCCAGGAGAGACCAGCTGGGCTTTAAAGAACGGTGGGATCAAGGAGCTCTGCCAGTCAGTCTACCCAGCCAAGAGGCAGAGCAAGTTAAACTTGACAGACAGGAACTCTGCAAGGGTTTCTCTACCTCTGGATCTTGAGCTGAGCTGCTTTGGTCCAATGCTGCTGCTGTATACTCATATACATGGACTAAATTGGTCCAGGCTTCCTAGCTCCCATAGCAGTCCATAGCATGGTGGAGGGGTTTCTAAATCAGGACCCTGCTCTGAGCCATCTTTGCTGGTTTCTCTACATCATCTGCAGAAGGGGCTGCCTTAGGAAAATGGGGAGGGACCCTGGATATGGGTGGGAGTCCCTCTCAATCTAGCAGGTGGGACTTGGGTTCTGCTCCCTTCCTGCAGCTCAGATGTGGGTACCAGCCCTGAACCTGTGTTCTGGGCACCAGGGCAGAGCTGTTGACCGTTAGGAATGTAGTAGCTACATCCAGAGTCATGTGCATCTAGAAAAGCCCTCTTGCCTGTCCATGCCTCAATTTCTCCAGATGGACGGATGGAAGAGAGCTGGGCAAGCAGCTTGCTCATAAGAAATTATGAATCCTAATAACAGTCTTGGAGGTTTCTGGTGACAGAAAGAGCAAAGCCTGACACCAGCAAGGGAAGAAGCCGATCACACTGCTCATTGTTGATGTCTGGGAAGAATAAACTTAATCTTGGAGGGAGAATTAAAAAAAAAAAAGGTAAATGTCTGAAGGTGGGTTGGGGATGGCCATGGGGAAGGATGGCTCAAGGGAGAGCTGCAGACACACCTCGGTACAAACCCTGCCCAGGCAGTGCAGCCTCCATTCCCTGCCAGGGCCCTGGCCATGAAGGACGTGACTGGAATCATTAGAGCTCCATCTGCAGAGATGTTTCCCAGCTCATGGCATTGGGACACTCTCCTTGCTCCAGGTGCCATAGGGACGTAGCAAAAAATAACTTACTCATAGCACTGAGCTGCTGTCATCACCCAGCTCAGGTCCACTAGGAAACCTCCGCAGACCTTGTTGTTCTGTCCTTGCAAATAGGCCATGTAGGGTATGAGCTGCTCCTTGGCTTCCCCTCCTCCCTTCATCCGATTCTGGGAATAATCTGCAACGGGATGGGGTGGAGGATGAGGGGATGGGAGGACACAGGGCACATGATGTGCTGCCTGGGACTCTTCCTTCCCCAGCCCTCTCCTCGCCTCCAAGCCGCTCTACTTACTGGGTTTTGCTGGGGCGTATGTCACCAGCAGGAGGGAGAGCAGCAGTTGCTGTAGGTGCTTCATTGCAGTGTCCTCTGCTTCAGTGGATCCCTTGGAGGTGAGGCTGCAGCTGGAGTCTCCTTCTGCACTCAGCAAGGTTTTATAGCCTGAGACCAGACTCCAGGAAACCACAGAAGTCAGACTAATCTGATTAATCTATCTGCAAATCACATGCTTCAGCAATCTGAGGGGGGAATTCAGTCACCCTTAGCCTTGGGCATCAACCCACCTTCATCTCAGGCCTGTTCTGGGGTATCTGGCACCCTTCTAAAACCCAGACCCAATTATAACCCGTTGCCTTTGAGCTGAAAGCCATAGGGAGCGTGCTCACCCCCACTGCTTTGCCTGCCAGTTTGCTCTTCCCTCACAGCTAGGGTTTGTTGTTGTGCACTTGCAAAACCTCTTGATTTTTATCGTCAGCCCTGCAAGAACAAGGTTGCTGTAGCTCAAGGTACCAGGTTTAAGGACCACACAATGGCAGTTGAGGACCCTCTCTCTCAGGAGGTGTGGGCCTGACTAGTAGAGCAAGATTGGCCTGCGTGCATTTGTGATACCATGCTGGTCATGGCTTCGTGAGGGCCAGAAGCTGTTATGGCAACTTCATGACCATGGCACTGGCCATGAGGTCTCTGATCTGTGCCAGCTGCTGACTCAGGGCTCACTTGGGACAGCAAAAGGCATCGTTTCCTTTGTGTCTTTCCAGATATTGCTGTCCAGCTCAGCTCTGGTTTCTCCCCAGTTGCTCAGATGGGGAGTTCTCTGCCTCTTCCCAGCCAGGGTGAGAGAAGACAAGAGGATGCTTCCTTGACCCCTTGACAAGAGGACTTTATTGGGCATGTCAGAAGCTCTCTTTGTCTCTGATGTGTTGAGGAGGGATGGAGACAGGGATGCAGGTTGGAGATCCTGCCCCTTCACCAGCTGGAGGTAACCCCTGAAGTCCATCCTGGACATCCACCTGCTGGACATCCCCCTGAACCTGCCCCAGTTCCTCTTCAAAGGACCATGTCCAAGCCACCCCGACCCTGGCACTGGGGGAGTTTTCAACCCCAAACAAGCACCAGGTAATTTTCTCCTTCACCCAGCTTCTGACCCAAGCCATGCGACAGCTCCTGGGGAGAGAGAACTGCGCTGGAGGAAGGGCTGGTGCCAAACCACTGACCCCAGTGCCCCCAGCCACCCCCTCTTGCTGGAACCAGTGCCCAGGCTCCAGCAAAAGATGAGAGACGGGCAGATCCACGCGCTCACCCCAACCGTGGTTCCTTCCTTGGCTGGGCCAGAACGGGGCTGGCACCTCCTCTCTGCTGCCCGTAAATCTGTTTTCCTTTCAGCCCCCGGTGCCACGGGGCAAACCCCATTTCGAAGCTTGAAGTTGCCATTCTCGTGCAAAGGCTGCAGCAGCTGGAGCTTCAAGGAAAACCCTGACGTGAGACCAAGATTCGCACTACCCAGATAAGCAGTTGCAGCCTTTTCACTCACAGATTTCTGAGCTGATAGCAGCTGTTTGCAGAAGCCCAAACCGTGGACCCTTCTCGGTTTCCCCAGGGTGGGATGGATGGGGGCTGAAGGCAAAGGTGACGTCGTTTCCCTTCATCCCAGGCGAGAATGGGGGGGAACATCAGAGCAGACAACCCAGGCCGGGCTGCAGAGCCACCTCCAGGGGTGGTTGGTGAGAGCCTCGGAAAGATTATGAGAATGGGGCAAAAATCCCGTTCCCTTGGCTTGCTCACAGTTTTCTCTACATTTCAAATTTCCCCACTGGGCTTCCCCACATGCAAACCAGTTCGGTCTCTTCTCAAGCTTGCACAAGCATCTGTCACCCTGCACCAGGGAGTTCTGCAGCTCAGGAGTGGCCTAATGTGATGTCTCTGCCCTTTGTTATCTCCTCCAGGAAAGCATCCAGCCCTCTCCTCTCTGTACACCAGAGATGCTATTGGGAATTAACTGGGTCAAAGGGGAGTGGGGCTCAGGGCTCAGGCAGGTTGCTTTACGCCCAGCACAGGCCATGGAGGGACAGGCTGGTGCAAGTTACTCAGGCTGTAGTGCCAGGGCTGACTGAAAATGGTGCTGGAACCTCCTTTGTGGGGAGCAGAAACTCATCTCTGAGCATCGCCTGGCTGAGGGGAAACTAGTAAGCCCCTTTGGGTTTATGCTGCTGCTCTCTGCTCATGCCGTGCTGCCAGGGCTGGGCTTGCCTGCCCTAGGGAGCCAGGAGCATGCCAAGAAGCTCCCCAGCAGACAGCTCTGAGCTAGGACTAGCCCTTGCCTTCTCCAGGGCAAGAGTCAGGCTCTCCCACTCCAGCTGGCACAGGAAGAAAGGAAGCAGGAGGGAGTCAGGTGCATCTGTGAACCCAGATCCTTTACCAACCCTTTCAGTAGAATGCTTTTAGAGACCACATCAACATCTCTACCCAGGACATCATGTTGCTGTTCAGGAGATGGAGGAATGTGGTTGCTGGAGGACAGCAGAGGCAAAGACTGGGAGAACTGGTGTACAGCTGGGACTCTGAGTGTCTGTCCCTGGGATTTCAACCACCACCTGCCCTACACCCAAGGAGGGGCAGAAATATCACAGTCCTCAAAAAGTCCAGGTCCTTTCACCTGCTGCAGCCTCTTACAGGTAAGAGCCAAAAAATATTAGCCTGGTTTCCCCTACCTGCTGTCCTGACTGCCCCTAGGTCCTAGGGTGCAACATCATCCAGGCATGAGGTCCCTGCACAGGGGATGGTCATTCCTTCTCAGGGAATGGCAGCTCTTGACTCCTGGTACCTGCTGACACACCACACCCTGGCTGTCAGCTGCTCCCAGGCAAGTGGTGACAACTCCAGGGCTGGTGAGTGGAGCCCGTGCCCACCATATTTCCCAGGTTATTTCTACCCAGGCAGTTTTCCTGGGTTCCCACAACACCAGGAAGGGCAACAGCAGCTTTTGTCCTCTAAGTCTGTCAGCAATTTGGTGGGTGCAGAGCTATGACCCGCTCCCACTGGGCTGATGGTGAACAGCTGGAGCCTGCCTCCCTCCACCCCCCATACCCACTCCCTCCCTCCCCCTCTCCCTCCCTCCACCCCGAAGCAAAGCAGGAGAAAGACACACGCTGGGAAATGCAGCTCTGAGTTTACTGTGAGTGTGGAAGCCTGGCCGGGTTCAAGCAGGGACAGGGTTCTCTCTGCAGGACACTGGGGTGGTTGCAGCACAGCCTCTTTGTGCTGCCACTCAGGACCATCCCGGCGTCCACCAGGGTGGTTTAATGTGGCCTTGTGTTGGCTGCCTGAGCCGGGCAGGTGATGGGGCAGCTAGAAGCCAGAGCAGGGTGTCACCTGGGTTCCCAAGGAGAGAGGAGGCAGCGAAGCCTTCAGCAGGGATAGGAAGGAAACTAGCTTAGTCTTCAGGGCTGCTGGAGCAAGAGCTGCTGCTGTTATTTCTTCATGGTCTTTTTGATCCAGGACAGGTAGTTGGAGATGCGGGCATAGACCCCAGGTGGGGTGTCGTACCCGAAGGAAACGACACCTTGTGCTGCCTTGTTGCAAACCAAGGGCCCACCAGAATCTCCCTGAGAACAGATAAGAGGCTGGGTTTAGAGGTCTCTTCCTTGCAGGGACTGGTTTTACCCATCTCCCCAGATCCTTTCTCTGCTCTGGAGCTGCAGCCCTGCTCCTGCCCCACGGCACCCATGGAGGAGCTGTGGGGAGCAGGCAAGCTGGGGCTCTACTCCTGGGACAGCTCATGGGCGAGGGCATCAGGGCACCCAGAGAGCCGGTCTGCATGGGAGCTGCAACCCAAAGGCTTCTCAGCTTTCCTGGGAACCAGCCAAACCTGCTCCAGCAGCAGCCCGTGCTCCCAGCAAGCCCACCTGCCCTGTGGCCAAGCCCCCAGCCCATCGGTGGTCTGTACCTGGCTGGAATCCTTGAGCTCGTGGAAGCTGCCGGCGCAGACCATGCCGGCGTCAAGGTGGGGGTAGAAGAGTCTGCATTTCCTGCGGCTGTAAACTGACACTTTGGTCTCAAAGAGCTTGTGAGTTGCCCGCTCATCGTCGATCAGGCCCCACCCGGCGATGCTGCACTTGGTGCCCGTAGGGAGGTCGCTGCTGGTCTTGGGCAGGGGAATGGTCTTGACGTAGTCATTGAGAGTAGCCTTTGATGTCAGCTGGGGGAAAGAGGGGGTTTTGGGGAGGGCTGTGAGCAGGCCAGCTGAAGGACAGAGGTCTGTGCAAGGCTCTGGCAGGACAGACAGCACCACAAGCTCTGGCAAGCTGCTGTGAGTAGGGCATGAGGCTTCAAGCCCTGCCTATGGTTCCTTCTCTGCTCCCTCCTGCTCCTGCCTGCCTCAGTCATGAGCAGAAGCAGCTGATGGGCTGCAGAAGATGCTGGGGGAACAACATGCCCTGCTCAGACCCTGCTGGACCCACAGCCACCACTCAACCCTCTACTCCCCTGCCTGCTGCAGCACTGCCTTGCCTTGAGCAGCATGATGTCGTTAGCCACGGTTTCGGAGTTGTATTCGGGGTGTGGGTAGTATTTGAGGACTCCTCGGGTCTGCTGGGTTTTTTCAGGCTCGTGGATGTTGTGAGCCCCCAGGACAATCGTGATGTTCCTGGCCATGAGGAGCAGAGGGGAGAAGGTGGAGACAGGTTGGGTATGGTGCATGTCCCACCGCTTTTGCAGGCAGGTGGGGAGAGTTGCTCAGCAAAGGAGGGAGAAGAAGCTACTCCAACATCCACCCCCATGAGGGATGTCGTGGGTTAGGGGTGGAAGGAGGGTGTAAACCCCCTGTACAAAGTACTCACCCCAACAGGCAGTGGGCAGCTGTCATCACCCAGTCAGGGGCCACCAGGAAGCCCCCACAGGAGAATAGCCCTGCCTTCAGGTATGCCATGTAAGGATGGGAGTGAGGCTGAGCCTCGTGGCCCCCCACGATCTGAGCCTGCACAGCACCTGGAAGACACCCCACACCAGGATGAGCTGCTGAGCCCAGGTTGGTTGCCCCTCACAGCCACCCATTCTCCCCCCCCCCCCCAGCTTACTGGCACTGGCCCACGGGCAGGGAAACAGGAGCAGCAGGGCCAGCAGCATCTGGGGCTGGGGCTGGCACATCTCTTCTCACTGCTGGATGCTCTTTCCAAGTCGTGTGGAAGGCTCAAGTCTCTAGATGCCTAAAAAAACTGGTTTTATAGCCTGGGACCAGCTGTAACCGTCAGCCAGGAAACCATCTGCACTGGCCTGATTGTGTTAATCTGAGCATAGCAGCGTCCCCCCAGCTCTATCAGCATCTCTGCCCCCCCCCCCTCCAGGCAGCTAGCGTGCCCTGAAGCTCTGATTTATCAATGATAGAGCTGGAAAGGCCAGGGAGCCACTGTCCAAAAGCCTCAGGGATGCTGAATGGGAGAAGTGGTCTAGGGTATTTTGGGGGTGTGGTTTAGCATTTCTCTGTGAAGTTTGGCCATGGGACAAAGCTCCTTCTAAGCGTGGTGGCTTCAAGCTCTGGTGATCTCATATTGGACCTTAAGTAGCTCATGCTGCTTGCTCCTGGGGGGTGATTAGGTCACCTCATGCTTTGCTGGCAAGAGCCATGACTGCACGTGCTCTTTTGCCTCTCTGGGCAAAGCCACTGTGAGGCTTCAGCATCACCCCCTTGCCCCCACCCCTACCCCCAGATCCTTGGTCCAGCTAAGGAAGAATTTTCTACCCAAAAACCCATTCCCTGGCCACTTTCTGCCAATACTCCTCAGGGGCACGCATGTCACTTGAGGAAGATGATGTTTGCTCTAATCCAACACCACCATCTCCAGAGCAGCCTTTGGTTACCAGTCCTAATGTAGGTCTGTGAGAAGTGGTTTCAACTCATCTCTTCCCACCCGAGAGATGATACCAGCTTCGCTTCCTGCTGGGTGTGATCTCAGCTTAAAAACACATGTAGAGCTTCAGGGCTTCCAGCAAAGGAGAGTGGCTCTGGAGGAAGGCCTGTCCTGAAACCCCCTTTGGTACTCAGTGAAGATGCTGCTTCTTGGCAGCTGTGTCCTGTGTGGGCAGTGCTGCTGGGCCTGGCACAAGCACGATGCTTCAATGCTGCTGTGGCCTCTGGGATGTGACACCCTCCTGCCCCCCTCGCAGCTCAGAGAGGCACAACACTCACCTCCCCCCACCCTCTCTCCCCTGCCTGCTTGGGCCAGTCCTCACTGTTCCCAGTTAGGGTTTGAAGCTGGGGTCTCTGGGCTAGCTGGCAACAGGGGACCTGTGCCAGGGGCACGTGGGCGGGCTGATGGGGCAAGTGTCCCAGCAGGACACAGTGGGGCTGATTACCAGTTAGTCTGGGAGGAGGGTGTTGGAAGGAAAGCTGTGGTGTCAGAACGGAAAACCCCTGAAACTGTTCCTGGAAATACAGAGACTGTGTTTAGGTAAGCATGAACCAGCAGATAAATAGATCCAGAGCAGTCTCCAGCACATCAGAAGAGCCACTGGGCTGATGGGAGGGCTGGAGTAATGTGGACAGGGAGGGCTGGAGCCTGAGCTATTCCACCTGCAGTGGGGCTTTTGTTGGATCCAAAACTTAGTGCCCAATGCAGCGCTCTCATCCCTGGTTTCTCTCTGAGCAGCACCTCTCTCCAGCAGGCTGTGTCCTGCAGTAACCTCAGGCAAAGGGTTTGGTTTCTCCTCGATCCTAGCAGTGCTGAGCTGAAAGCTCCAAAGATGCCCAGGGCTGATGGAATTTCCATTCTGCTCTCCAGCAGTACCAGGTACCAGGGCCAGGCGATGCTGCAGCCAGTGGCAACCAGACAGCAGAAACTCAACAGCACATATCTGAAGGAAAACCACCAGGTGGAAGAAGTGATGCACAGGATGGTGAGCAGCAGAGATGGGATAAAGTTCTGCTCTCCAGACACAGTTCAGCTCTCCTGCCAGTAAACACTCTGCCCCAGCCAGGCAATGCTAACCACAAGGAGGTGTGTTGCTTGCCCTTCCTCTGCAGTGCTCAGGTTGGGTTCAAACCACCCGATTTCCTCTATGTGGTTCTTAGCACCACACCCCTGCCAGCTCTGAGCAGAGCTGAGCCCTCACTGCCCCCTTTTCCTGGATGAGGATGGGCTCCTCCCCATCACCCCTCCATGGGAGGGAAGAGTTCTCCGCTGTGACCCTGTGGGAACAAGGCCCTGCCTCAGAAGGTGCAAAGCATCTCCAAGGAGCTCGTGTGAAGGATTTTGTGAGTCCTGCACAGAGGACTCCAGGCTGGAGGATTCAAGGAGATCACTGTAGCAGCCTCATTGCCACACCACACCAGCCACGCCACACTGAGTGGAGGTGGTGGGAGCACCCTGCAGATCCCTTCCCTCCTAGAGATGTGGTCACAGGGTAGAAGGTGCTCAGGGAAAGCTGAGCTTGTCCCAGGCATAGCAGGAGAACCTTCTCTAGAGTTTCTAAAGAACAAGACACTTAAAGGAAAAAAACCCACAACTTTGCCATTCAAGGTAATTCGTGTGGCCTAAAGGAGATGATCCTGGAAATGTTCTCCTCATGTTCTTGTTTTCCTTCAAATCCAGAGATGCACTACAGAGAATTTTCCTACAGAGACACACCATCACCACCTCCCAGTTTCAATGAGCTGACCCCCAGGCACAACAACTGTGCCTAGAACAGCTCTCTGAGCACTGACAAAGGCCAGTTTGGTGTCAGCCCAAGTCAGAGGGACCTTGCTGGCTCTTCCAGCTCCTCTGGGATCTGTCCCATTGGGCACTGGGATGTGTCTCTGGGAAGATGACCACCTGCTGCTGCATGGGAGAAGAGACCAAAGCTGGGAAATTCAACCAACCAGCTGCCAGGAGCAATCAGTCATTTGTAAACCAGCACAGCTCCACCCTTCCTGGAGCAGGCAAACACCTGCGGGCAAGTGGATGCCTTGGATGATGCTGGGCTGTGCTGGGGCCACACAGCAGGGACAGGATGGGTGGGTGGGGAGGGAGCCTTGTAGGACAGAGCTGAAGGTGTCAGCTGTCCATGAGAAGCCTGGGGGGTTGCATGGTGAGGCCCACCTGGCAAAGCTCTCCACAGATCTTCACCCAGGGATTCTTTTAATCAGAATGTCTGAAGAAGGCAAGTTTTAATCAGGGCTGTGCAGCAGCACATCAGGAAAACCTCAACACAAATCATTGATACTTTATCTTGTGTTTGTAGCTTGTTGTGTGTCATCCCCCCCCCCCTCCCCCCCGACAGCTGCCTGTGGTGGCCCCCACTAGCTGGACACCTTCCAAAGAGCAGGAAATCTCAGAGCTGGAGTGACCAAACATTCCACTGGCCACAAAGCCAGGGAGCCAAGCTCCAGGTTGGTCTTGATCTGTTCCTCTCTGGGAGTCCCTGTCTGCAGAAAAACTCTTTGATTGAGGCCAAGATACTTTTGGCCTCAGTATGAACAGGCTGGGGAGGCTTTCCAGGGTTTCTGCTTGCTCAAGGCACTTCATCTGAGCCCCCACGAGCACCTGCCATGGCCATGTCTCTGGCAAAGGGTTCAAGGGGCTGCAGCTGGCCCCCATACCCTTGGTCCTTCCAAGCCCAGCAGCTCAGCAGCTATCAGGCAGTTTCAAGTAGATTGTGGTCTTGATTTGAAGGAGAATGATGAGAAACGTTGCAGGATGGGGTGTCCCTCCCCCACCACGCTTCATCTCAAAGAAAGAACATCTGAACTGAAATGGCAGCAGAGGAGAAGTATCGAGATAAAACTCTGCTTGCCTGTGTGCAGATAGGGATGGGCAGTTGTTGCAGAACAACAGGAACCCTCCCTCCTGTGGGTGCCTGGCTGAGGGAGCCTCGTTTGCCCCCAGCCAAGGAGCTGAGGACTCCCTGCCTCGCATCTGGCAGCAGCAGCTCCCAGAGGGAAGTGGGGCTGGATTTGTCCCATTCAGCAAGTCCTCACTCTGCTGAGCTGGCTGCATGGGGTGGAGGCGCTCAGACTTCATTAGACATACACACCCCCCCCCCAGTCTGTGGGACAGCACTGTGAGATGGGAATAATGTCTGAAGTGTGGGTGATGTGCCCTGAGGACAGGAGCTGGTGTGGGGCAGAACTGAGAAGGTGCTGGAAGGGCAGCAGCAGCAAGGGCTGGCCCATAGCCACGGGAACTCAGCCCCTCTGCTGTGGATGGGCCAGACAAGGGACAAGGTGTTATATCCTCAGAACAGTTCTTGGTGAAACAACCAGCACTGCCTTTTAGGCAGCACCCAACTTGCTTGTGGAAGGGGCATGAGGAAGAGCAGATTATATTGTGCTGGTGCAGACCCTGGCACCTCAGGGGGGAGTGTGTGGAGCTGTCCCAGCAGCTCAGCTGCCCCAAGCCCTCCTGCCATCCAAAGCATTTGCCTCCCACCCACCCCACACTGTCTGCAGGCCTCCCTTGACAAAGAGCTCACTCCTGTTTGGTCTCTCTGTTCTGAGAGCACCCAATGCTGCCAGCTCTTTGATAAGCTACTCAGGGCCCCTGACAAGACACATTTCTTCATCTTTTAGCGACATCACATGTCTGTCCTGAGCAGACATGTTAGCTGGAGGCTCAGCCTGAAGCAAGAATAAATCAGGGGTGATGTGCAGGAAGCACACTGACCCTCCTGATTCCAGTGCTGTACTGGGAGCACCTGCCCAGACCATCTGGGAGCATGCTCTTCATGCTGACTGTGCAAGCTTGGATTCCTCTGAATTGAGCTGCACTCATGACCCAGCCTTCCTGCTAATTTCTGCTCCTTCAATCTCCGGGTCATCTCCTGACTTTATCAACATGAGTTTCTTTCCACCCTGCTGATAGAAAAGCCCGAAACACCAGTTGAAAAGGTGGATGTGGAGGATGGAGCCCTCAGCTTGTGGTGAGAACCAATCTGGCTTGCACATGACTTCCTGCAACAGGAATCTCTTTTGCATCGTCCACTTGGCTCTGTCGCGATCCAGGCTGGGATCTTTCCACATGTCAAGCAGGGGATGGACTCCCAGGACAACTCCCTGCTTTGCCATATTGCTGGAAAGACACCACCAACCACCCTTTGCTTTCGAGCTGGTGACTTCTCCATGGCTTTGTGCCAGTCCGGAGCGAGAGCACAGGTGAAAGCAGAAAGCAGGACACACCTTCTGCTGATCCCCAGTTAAAAGGTGCTCTCTCTTCCTTTCCTCTGTGCCTCTTTGCAGCTGCTCTGGGTGGGGTCCATCCTGCTCAGAAATGTGGTTGATGTTGTAACTTCCCTTTTTTCCACTTTGGTAGGTAGAAGGCTCTCACTGGTTGTGCACAAGGAGCCCTCCCTCTCCACCACCTACTCTGTGCTGGGCCTCGGCTGAGCAGCTGGAGAGCAGCACTGGCTACTGACCCTCCCCGTGGAGCAGGAGCCTTGGGCCAGCCCTGGCAGGTGAGTCACTAAGGGCAAGTTCAGCTGGAGCTGGGAAGGGCACTTTGCGAGGCTTTTCCTCCAGTCAAGTTTGGTAGATGCAGGGCAGAGGTCAATGATATTACGACCATCTCAGGACCCCTGGGTCATGGTTTTGGTGCAGCCCCTTGTGCCCTCTGCAGTGCCAGGCAAGAGGCGACAGCTTTGTGCCTCTGTTTCCCCATCTGTCGCAGTGGGAAGGTGCTGACCTGCCTCTAGCAGGTGCTTGGAGAATTGGAGGGCTCAGCATCAGGGCACAGCCAGGCCTTGACCAGCTGGCTTTCTTTGAAGTGGGTGGATCTGAGCTCTTGCTGCAGCCATGCGGGCACCTGGACCCGCCACATTGACAGGGCAGGACTTGGATGAATGTGTCCTGTCCACCCAGCTGGTGGGAGCTGGGCTCACAGAGGAGCCCAGAGGGGTGGGAGCATGGAGCTTTCTCCTGGAGAAGGCTGAATCTGGGCATGGGTGATGTACAAGGGCAGGTGAGGAATAGGCACCTGCTCTTTGCCATGCTCAGAGGTGAATTTAATACCATAAAAAGCAAAGCACTTGGTGTCTCGGGCTGTCTGGGTGCTCCAGCTTGTTCAGTCCAACAGACCCTATTCATCAAGGTGGGAGGTGTGTGCTGCCCCATTCAAAGTGGAGCCTGACAGGTTGTTTAATTAATGTCCCACCTTCACAACCACAGCAGAGCTGAGAAGAGCCAGGCCCTAAGTGATAGCTGTTAGAAATGATGTCAATACTCCAGCTGACAACAGGAAACTTTATTAAACAACAGGAAGCCCAAGCTCGTGTGTGGACTTACAAAACATCTCACCCTCTTCTCGCCTCGTTCTTTCAGTGCCATGGGGCTGGCAGATGGGGCTCTGGCTCTCACCTCCACGCTGTGTAGAACTGGTGGGATCAGAGGCAGTCCTGCAGGGCAGAGCCTCACAGCTGTCCCCAACCCCTCAGAGGGTCTTCTCCACTCCTTACCCTACCTCAACCCTTGCTCTGTTGTGCATCTCTTTAGCTGCTGACCTTGGTGCAGAAGATGGAAGGTCCAGAGCTGAGCTGGCTGGTGAATCATTCCCTTCCACTGGGCTCTGCTCAATATCCTGAGCTCAGACTTGACCTGCTCGACAGGAAAGGCTCCTGCCTGCAGCTGGTTGCCACGAGGAACGTGAACATCATCCTGCAGCACTACAACTTCACAGGCAAGCTGACCAACCGGCAGTCTGGGGACGAGAGAATGGGTCTGATCCGCACAACCTTTGTCATCATCAGCTGCATCATCATCCTGGAGAACCTGCTGGTGCTGCTGGCCGTCCTGCGGTGCCTGCGGGCTCGCCGCTGGGTCTACTCCTGCATCGCCAGCATCACCGTGAGCGACCTGCTGGCGGGAATCGCCTACCTCTCTAATCTCTGCCTCTCGGGCAAGAAGACCTTCCAGCTTTCACCTCAGCTCTGGTTCCTGCGGGAAGGCATCCTCTTCATTGCACTGGCCGCCTCCACCTTCAGCTTGCTTGTGACTGCCATCGAGCGCTACAGCGCCATGGTGAGGCCCATCGCCGAGAACGAGGCCAGCAAGACCCTGCGCTTGCGCGGCCTGATCGTGTCCTGCTGGCTGCTGGCCCTCGTCATCGGCCTGCTGCCGCTGCTGGGCTGGAACTGCCTGTGCGACTTCAGCGCCTGCTCTGTGCTCCTGCCTCTCTACTCCAAGAACTACATCCTTTTCTCCGTCGTCATGTTCAGCATCATCCTCCTGGGGATCGTTGGCCTCTACATCTCCATCTTCCAGCTGGTCCAGGCCAGTTCTAGGCAAACCAGCTCTCGGCACAGCCGCAAACGGTCCCTACGCTTGCTCAAGACCGTGCTGATAATCCTGGGTGCCTTCATCATTTGCTGGAGCCCCCTCTTTGTCCTGTTGCTCTTTGATGTCTTCTGTGACTCCCATACCTGCACTCATCTCCACAGCATGGACTGGACCTTGGCTCTGGCCATGCTTAACTCGGCTGTTAACCCGGTGATTTACTCGCTGCGGAGCGTGGAGGTTCGGCGTGCCGTGGGGAGCCTCCTCTGCTGCTGCTGCCTCAGGGTTGGGCTTTGCAAACCTGGGAACTGCTTGGTCATCACGGACATCAACTCTGGCTCATCCACAGAGAGCTCCCTGCGCTACCGGGAGAGCTTCCGCAGCTCCGTGGCTCTGAACACCCGGCCCAGAGCACCTCTCTCCAGCAACTCCAGCATGATGAGCAATCTCCCCAGTCTCTAAGTGGCTGTGGGGACCTCGAGGGATGCCAGACAGCCCACCAGGACCTGATGGTCCTCAGCTGACAGAACTGGAGCTGGCGTGCAGCTCAGGCTGACCAGCTGCAGCCCAACCCCTGCTTTAACTGTGGCCAGGCTTTCCAGTGCATTTAGACTGGGATGTCTCCTCAGTGTGGGTGAGGCAGTGGGATGGGCGTTGCTCACAGGATGGGGGTGAAGGATAGGGGCACATTTTAGGACTGACACTCTGCTGAGACAGCTGCTGTGCCTGGGTTGTTGGTGGTCCCCACTCTATGTGTGCACATGTACAGATGCTACACCCGTCCAAGGGAGGGTGTTTTGTCCCTGGGCAAAGGGACAAACAGCTGCCACATTTAGAGACTGGGCTGCCCATCCTGCGCCACATTCTGAGGGGTCTCCACCTCCCTCTGAGCTGGGTAACATCAACAGCATCGAAGGTGCCTGAGGACCCCAAGAGCTCGAAGCAGCCTTTCAAAGTTTATTCTCTCCCCTCAGCTTGTGGGGCAGTAACTCATCAGTTTGCTGGCTGCTATCTCAGAGGTCACAGGAGAGATGGGGCCGGAGCAGCAGCAGCTCCGGGTGACCCAGAACCCGCCGTCCAGCCCCTCAGCGGGAGCTGCCGCCCTCCCGGCAAGGGGATTTTTTTGTTTTTCTTTTTGCAATAAATCCAGAACGGTTAAGAAAAAAAACAAACCAACAAACAAACAAAACCTCAAAAAAAGCCCCTGTTTGCTGTGCTGTGATTTATTTCTTGCTATGAAGTTCCGTTCCCGGGAGCATCCCCCACCCCCCCCACTGCCTGCTCCGCTCCCGGGGCGGCACAAGAGGAGGGCAGGGCCCGGGGAGCTGCTGTCCTGTGCCCGGTCGCTGTCTGTCGCTGGTCGGCGATGCCTGTGACGTGGCTCCGACGGTTCTGTTCCCAGCTCCCGCCGGCACTGGGAGGGATGGCGTCGGGAGCGAGCGCCGGGTGACAGCGGCGTCGGGAGCGAGCGCCGGTGAGGAGCAGAGCGCCTCCTACAGGCCAAAGGCACCGACGCCGCCGTCGGGGGCTTCCGCGACTACAACTCCCGGCGGCCCTTGCGGCAGCGGCGGAACGGGAACGGGGGGTCGGGGGCCCCCCCTGAACTACAGCTCCCGGCAGCCCTCGGGCGGCGCGTGGCCGCGCGCGCTGGTGCGTGCCCGTGCGTGCCGCTTGGAAGAGGCCGCAGCGGCGGGGCCGGGGCCGCGGCGATGCTGGAGGAGGCGGGCGAGGTGCTCGAGTCGGTGCTGAAGGCCTCGTGCCTGCCGCTCAGCTTCCTGCTCTTCGTGCCCGCCGTGCTGCTGCTGCTGGGCCCGCCGCCCGCCGCCGAGGCCGCCCACGAGTTCACCGTTTACCGCATGCAGCAGTACGAGCTGGGCGGGCAGCCCTACGGTGAGAGAAAGGCGCGGCCCCGACCGGGCTCCGTTCGGCTCCTTCCGGGCCTGCGCTAGGCCTCCGTTCACCCGGGAGGGTCCGTTGCAGCAACGGCTCCCGTCAGGGCCGCTGGGAAGAGCCCCGAGGCTGGGGAGGGGCCGTGGGGAGGCCGCCAAGCCACAGGCGGCCCGGGGATCGCGTTGGGGGGACGACTCTGCCCAGGTGAGGCCGCGGGAGGGCCCCTGGGGTGGTGCAGCCGAGGCCGGGTCCAGGCTCAGAGCCGGGGGAGGCCCCAGGCAGGGCTTATCTGGCCGATTTTTCTGCCCAGCCTCAATACGAGCAGGAGGGTGCTGAGAGCTCCCACGTGGTGACCTGCTGGCTGGGGACCCCACGGTGACCTTGAGGGTTCCTGTCTGTGGGGTGAGCTCCCTGTGTTTCAGGTATTCCAGCTGCATCCTTCTTGCATACCGGTGGGCTTGGGCATGAACTCTCTTGTTCTCTTGCCTTTGATTCCTTTTATCAGGTTGGTTTTTTGCTTTTGAACTTCTTCTCCAGTCTTGGTTCCGCGTCTCCTCATTTGAGAGCCCATTTTACAGCTCTTTATCTTGTGATTGACCTCCAGTTCCTCTGTTCTGTGGCTTCCAGGCTGTTGATTGTGCAACACCTTTCTTTGAGTCAGAAGCACAACCTGTTCTTCGAATCCCTGAAGTGTTGTAACCTTCAGCCTCCACCCCACCTGTACTCACTAACCCAGTGTAGTTTCTGAATCTTCCACAGATCGTTTTTTGCAGATCAGGGCATGTCTGAGGCCGACTCTTCCAAAAAAAAACCAAACTGAGGTGGCTGTGGAGTCATTTGTCAATCATAGAGTAACTCAGGAATAAACTCGGACTTTGTTTAGAATCTAGTTCTTCAGATTGTAAATTAATGATTATGAAACAGCTCGCTGTAGAAATCAACTTGTCTTGCTGTCCTGTCAGGAGATCCTGTTGGGTCTTCTCTGCTTGGATGTCAGAGGGCTGTGCTGGGAGCAGAGCTCTGGCTGCACACTGCTGTGTTCACAGCATTGCTTTGGGAAGGTTGGAGAGCCTGTCCTCATTCCGGGCTGGTTTTCTCTGACTGGGTGGGAGCTGCTGTCAGTGTTTGTCACACAGTGTGTGAGCCCCGTGTGCTGAATTTCCACCGTGGCTTGGCTCCATTCATAGATTCATAGATTCACAGATGTTAGGGGTTGGAAGGGAGCTAGAAGATCATCTAGTCCAACCCCCCTGCCTGAGCAGGATCACCT
>JAOEGS010004883.1:0-14633 GCA_025447755.1 Corythornis vintsioides | reverse complement strand
GGGGTTTCCAAGCCCCCCATGGAGCTGTGGTGCTGAGGGCCATGGGGCAGTGGTGCCCTGGCAGTGCTGGGGGATGGCTGGACTCAGTTATTTTAGAGGTTTCTTCCAATCAAAATGATTCTATTATTCTATGGTCACCACCAGATCCCTGGATATCCTGGCTACCCTGCATCTAGGAAACCTCTTCCAGGGACCTAACACCATCAGAGGGTTCCTTAATGCCAACTACCCATGCTTTAATTTTCCATCAGAAGCTCATCCCTATTTTCAGACCCTATCCCATTTACCCTCCACTCACTCTGCTGGGCAGTGCTGCACACCCACCACGTCCACCTCCAGAATCCCAGCTTCCCCCAGGACAGCCCTGCCAAATCCCAGATAAGGCAGAAGGAAGGTAATTGCCACCGCTTTGTGAATCATTTAATTACCTTGTGTTACAAGGGTGATTATATTTGATTAACACAAAAGTGACCCAGATTACACAGAAAACTATTAACTGATAAAAAGAGAATATATAATAGGGACAATGTTTTTTATCATGATCTGTTGGGACAGGACAAGGGACGATGGTTTGAAACTAGAAGAGGAAGATTTAGACTAGAGGGAAGGGAGAAATTGTTGGTGCTGAGGGATGTGAGACCCTGGTCCAGGGTACCCAGAGAGGTGGTGGCTGCCCCATCCCTGGCACCATCCCAGGGGAGGTTGGGGGGTTCTGGGCAACCTCCTCTAGTTGAAGATGCCCCTGCTAAGTGCAGGGGGGTTGGACTAGACTTTTAAAGGTCCCTTCCAACTCAAACCAGTCTATGATTTTCTTAATCCCAAGCAGATGTGAGAGGTGTCTAACTTAATGGACCTATCCTGCTGTATTCCCATCAAACCTCTACCCTAAAATCATTCATTTATCTTTTGTTACTGAGTGCTACTTTACAGCATGCAGCTGAATCAAGGGACACAGGGCAGCAATTTCACTCCCTTAATCTGGCAAGTGACAAAAGATTTGCTCCCCAAGAGCATACTGAGAAATACAGGCAGCTCACGGGCTTTAGACAGCAACGTGGGTTTAATTTGAAGGCACTATCATGCAATCATGGTACTGGCATGAAAAGACATCTGTACCATTCAGGTGTACCTCAATGGGGAGCAAATGACATCATTTTCTCTTCCCTGCCAGCACGCACACTTTGCTCGGGCATCACTTTCCTCACTTACAGTCAAGAGCCACCTGCTTGGCAGCTAAGAAGGGAAAATGAGGGAAGAAAGCCTGAGCAGACATTACCTGTCAGGACAGCATCACGTTGCACCTCCATCTTGGGGAGAGGATGCAGAGACTGGCCATCAGCCCTTTCAATGGGCTATGGTACAGTCTAGTATCATTTAAATCTTTTGGCACAGTCTAGTATCATTTAAATCATTTATTTTTTGGTATAAATGCAAAATCTGCATTGGCGTGCTCACAAAAAAAAAGCAATTAATTCCACTTTCCTGAGGAAAAAGGTGGGACAACAGGTCAGAGGGCTGTGCAATTGCCTCCCCAGTGTACCCCAGCAAAGCCCGGGCAGCGAGGCTGCCTGTCTACAGGACTTGAAGGCTCAGAGCAAATTGAGAATCACTAATGGAACGTGGTGCAGTTTGTTCATATTAGGAGCAGTCAAAAATCATACATAATGTAACAACGTACATGCAACAGCCGGCTCGGGCGAGATAATTTAACCATGAGGAAATGCTCTTTGAAGTGGTCCCTGATGAGATTCTGCTTGTTCCTAAGAGAATCCAGATGTCTTCCAGAACAGCAGTTTAAAACCACTTTCTGAAATTACACCCACCCCCCAGTCATTACGGTGCATTACGGTGACACTCTGCAGTTGGGATTTTTTTATGGGGAAAATGACTTCCGAGTTGTATTTTTCTATTAATCCCATCCTCTCCTGTACTTGAACCCCCACTTTGAGGGCTGCAGGCATCTCATTACTCGACAGACATGTTCCCTGGGCTTTGTGCTTTGCAGAAGATACATCGTGGGCCAAATTCTGCCTTCTGTTATCCCTGGAAAGCTCATTAAAGGCTCTTCAGCTTGATTTCATCGTCGGGCTTACGGTAGGGTAACTGAGAGTAGAATTTGGCCTCAACAGTCATGGTTTCACCCCAAAATGTTAACTTGTGGTTTTTACAGCTGCAGAGCAGAGCAGACCAAGAGGGGCCAGGTACCCTTCATCTTTCAGCCACTCCACCAGAAGAGAAATTAAGAGCTTTATGAAAAGAGCTCCCTGATTTTGCACTTTTCTGAGGATCTCCCTATGGATCACAGAATGTCTTTGGTTGGAAGAGACCTTCAAGATCATCTGGTGGAAAGTTTGACCCCACACTGGCAGCTCACCACTAAACCCTGGCCCTGAGCACAAAGTCCACACACCATTTAAAACCCTCCAGGGGTGGTGACTCCACCACTGCCCTGGGCAGAGCATCCCCATGGTTGATAACCCTTTTGGTGAAGAAATCTTTCCTACTATCCAGCCTAACCCTCCCTTGGCACAGCTTGCAGCCATCCCCTCTGCTCCTGGCACACATCACCAGGGAGAAGAGACTGTCCCCTCCTTGCTCCAACCTCCTGTCAGGGAGTTGTAGAGTTGTGAAGCCACAGAGCTGACAGCCCAGGAGGTTTGCAAGCCAGGAATATATAAGTTTAACCTTTGTTCTTTACGTTTCTTTGTCTCAAACATGATGGGAACAATGTGTTCTGACTCAGACTGTGTAGGTCAAGGATGCTGCAGCTAAACCAGAGATCCCCATATAGCCACAGAGACCAGATTACTCCAGTCCAGACTGAAATTGGATTTGTTACTGGTATTTTAAGGAGGACACAAGCACAGACTCCTTGTATATATGTGGCCAGTTGACCCTGACTGGGCTCCAGGTGCCCACCAAAGCCTCTCTATCACTCCCCTCCTCAACTGGACAGGAAAGAGAAAATATAATGCAGCCAACCCTGCATGCCCCCCCACCCCAACCTTGCTGTGCAAACTCAATGAAGAATGAAGAACACAATGAAGAGCTGCAGCTTTCCCTACCATGGCAGGGCTAAGAGAGAGCTTTGCTGTCACCCCCATGACTGCAATGACAGCATCCACCAGCAGTGCAGACCCTCTCCCCATCAAAGCAGCAGTGGCAGGTCCTTCCCACGGGGTCTGGTAGAGAAGGGATGTGCCAGACATCCACATCTCCCATCGGGATAGGGGTCACGAGGCCTCTTTTTCTTTCCTTTTTTCTTCTAATTTCATTTTTTTCCCCCTTTATTTATTTTTTTTTCAAATAGGCTCGACCTTCAGAAGGAAATTCATGAGCATCCCCAACAACAAGAGACTTCCCCCATCTGCGTTAAGTGCCGGGGAAAGCTATCAGGCAGGGGAAAATCGATTCAGAGACAGCAATAGACCCAGGGAGGGATTTTTATTTCCCTGTAAGGTTATTACATTCAACACAAACGTTAGTTAAAGGGCTGGGGATGGAGCCGTGCTCTGGCAACATCTCATTACAGAGTAAAATCACCTTTAATGGTTACACTCCGCCGACACCCACGGCTTTCTGCGGTGCTTCCATTACCTCTGGAGATGCTCTCCTCCGGGGAGTGACGTGCATCTGTCACAGCAGCCTGGAGAGGATGGGAAAGAAGAGGAGCAACCGTTGTGAGGGTTGCTCCCTGCAAAATCCACTCCCCAAGCCCCCCACCCCTCCCCGGATTCCAGCCATTCCGCTCAAACCCGCGGGGTTTTGCGTCCTCCTGCGGCGCTGCCAGCAGCCTTCAGAGGGTTTTGTACATTAAACACGGGTTCAGTCCTTTAATCTATTTGGACTGGCTGTTTCCTTTCCATAAGGAACCCGTCAGGAGTTTCACATCATCTGAAATGTGGTCATTTCTTTCCACACCGCGTTATGAACAGCACTTATCACCCAGTAACACACCTGCAGCGCCGGCACCTTTGCATTTGTGGAGCTAAACACATTTATACAAGTCAATAAGTAACACGGACTCACGGAGATTTTCTCAGGCTTAGCCAGGAAAGCTGTCCCAATTTTTTAATTTTTTGTTCTCCTTTGAAAAAGTCTTCCAATAAAATCAAATAAGTGTAGGTTTTGTAAAAATGATGTCTGGAAATGTTTCCGTTTGCAGTGAAAACTCCAAATCCTCTGACCAAATGATGCAAATAATCTAAATGTAAGAGACTGGGGGGAAAAATTGCTTTGAAAAAGCACAATAATTTTTATTAAATATGGTGTTTGACCCAAAGCACCTGTAGCAATATGTTTCTTTGGAAGGAAGGGGTGAAGGGGTGATGGTTTCAAACTAAAAGAGGGAGATTCAGACTGGAGAGAAGGAAGAAATTGTTGACAGTGGGGGCAGTGAGAGCCTGGCCCAGGTTGCCCAGAGAGGTGGTGGCTGCCCCATCCCTGGCACCATCCCAGATGAGGTTGGCCAGGGCTCTGAGCAACTAGACCGCTCTGCAGTCTAAGATGAGAGGCCTCTGCAGCCTGGCAGGCAATGTTACCAGCAGTCACCATTTCTGAAAGCTGAAATATAATCTGGTACAACTTCAATTAGATGGATTAATTTCCACCCTTACAAGCCCTTAATTAAGGATATATGATTTACCCAGCATTAGGTCCGGGTCAACCTTCCCAGGGGCTTGCACCAGCATCCCCCTTCCCCCAGCCTTTCTAACTGCAAAGAATTTGTGTCTTTCTAAGCTTTTCCCTACTAATTGAATCCTCTTCCATGCTATGGTGCCTGTATTTACAAGGAACAGGGGAGCCATCTCTGCACAGGCGTTGGAACTCGGTGGAAATACAGTCCTGCATCTCACTGCAGCTCGTAACTCAAACACTCCCCTTGCAAAGATGTTTCACAGCCCTCAGAAGGAATAAATCCAGTGCACCGTGACCCTACAGCACCCTTGGCAGGTCACACCCCACCCCCTCACACAGACACACAGCAGTGAGGGATCCAACATCCCCAGACAACCAAACCCAGCTCTTTCCCTCCCCCAGTGGGATTTGTGTCCCTGCCAGTGGGATGGAAAGACACGGCTCCAATTCTGACACGTTCCCTCAGACAAATGGAGGTTTTTCAACTCTTTTTGTCGGGTTGTTGGGTTTTTTTTACCTCCCCCCAGTCTGCTATTAGTGTGATTAATGGAAGGAGAGAAAAATTGGGTAAGGAGAGGAGAGAGGCATCCTGCTCCTCCACGCCCACCCCTCCAATTGGAGATGGATGATGTCGCTGGGAGCCATGGAGAGAAGCCAACGGGCCGAGCTGATCTCCCATCCCAAACCCATGTTGAATATTTATAGCTGGGTTAGAGCACCAGGAGGCTAAATCACACACGGGTTTTGAATTACCAGCGAGTTTTCCCCACTCTGTCCTCTTCACCTCCAGCAGCAGCAGCAGCAGTACTTCCATATGGAAGCATCCCAGCTACTCCCCCAGCCAGCTCTGCAGACAGAAAGCAATTTGCCAGTCAACTTATGCATTAACCAGAAAATCCCCACGGGCAAAATTCCTACGTGAGGCTCAATGAGCCGCAGATACCTTAACAGAGTCCCCAAGCCCTCCAACAACTGGGTTTTAATAACTTTAATAACCCCAATACTGTGAGCTACAGTTAAAGATTAGGTCTGTAGTTTTGATTGTACTTATTTGGGTGAGGGAGTGTTTGGAATAGCTTGGGAGAGGCTTTAGTTGTTTTCCTTGTCAGCATGTTTGGCCCTGGGCTTTGCAGTTCGATGCTCAACTCGATTGTTTCAATTTAATATTATTTTTTTTCTTCTCCTAACTGCTTTAGTTCTCAAAATAGTCCTCAATTGCAAAGCAGCAGAAAGAGAAACATGAGGGTTTTATGAGCATTTAAAGTTCACGAGGAGGGAGGTCCCCTCGGATGAACAGGAGCACATGTGGGCATAAGTAGGAAGCCCTTTGCAGTGTCTCCTTGTGCAATGGGATCCATCACCCTGCACTGCTCCAAGGGAAGCAGCATCCAGACCTCCAGCACTCACTGAAACCTCAGCAGGTCACCATCCACAGTGTGGATTCAGGTGGAGCTGCACCTGTGCAAGAAACTTGTGGCTTTTAGAAGACCTTTTCCCTTCCAAGGTTGTTTCTGGCACACCAGTACTGCCATCACCAATACAAATCATACTAGGGGTGGGAAGGGACCTTTCAAGGTCATTTAGTCCAACAGCCCTGCAGGGAGCAGAGGCATCTGCAGCTAGAGCAGGTTGCTCAGGGCCCTGGCCAACTTGACCTTGAGTGTTTCCAGGGATGAGGCAGATACAACCTCATCTAACCTATAAATGTGTCCAGCTTCAGAGGAATTCTGTCACTCATCCATGTGGCACAAAGAAATGGGCAAAGCAGAAGTAAAGCTGTAAAATTCTCTCTTACATGCTGAGTCATAAGTTAATTAATGATAAGTCACACGAGGATAGTCCATAACAATTCTCCAACTCTGTGAGTCAGACACCCACCAAAAGAGGGGGGGGAAGGAGCTGCAAAAAGATGCCCAGAGGAGCAGAACTAGGAGTGAGTGGCCAACCACCCACCATATGATTCCCAAGGAGTTATACAGAGTATGATGAGACATGTCAATGCTTAAAAAAAAAAAGGAAAAAAAAAAAAAGAAAATGCCAGAACTCTACAAGCAACAATTTGCCAGAAAAAACAAAACAGCTGAGAAGGAGTAATCTGATCCACATTTTTTTTTCTCATTTTCTTCATTAATTTTAAATAGCAAAGCATAAAGGAAGGCATGCTCTCAAAAAAAAAAAAAAAAAAAAAAAAAGAAAAAAAAAGAAAAAAAAGAAAAGAAAGAATTATTACCTTTTTTCTGTATAAATAAAAAAGAACCCTAGAGTTTTCTAGGGAAAGGAAGGGACCAGAGAGCAGGTTGCTAAGTAGACACCCATGAGAAGGTGGCTGGAGCTGAGAGTTATGCCAGTTTAGATCCCATCAGGGGCTCTAGGCCAACACAGGCACATGCCTCTGGATGGGGAAATTTGGGACAAGCCTCAAAACCAGTGATGCTGTCCCTTCACTGGGTGAAGAGGGACATGGACAGCCTTTCAAATTCAAGCTTCAAAGCTCCTTCCAACCCCAAAATACTGTGATTATATCATTCTATGAGTCTATTATTCTATGGTCCTATGATTCTATGATTTTATGGTTCTATGATTCTTTAATTCTATGGTTCTATAATTCTATGGTTCTATGAATCTATAATTCTATGGTTCTATGAATCTGTGATTCTATGGTTCTATGAGTCTGTGATTCTATGGTTCTATGAGTCTATGGTCTTATGGTTCTATAAATCTATGATTCTACAAAGTATGAAGCTTTTTGGGTCCCTATCTCCATGTCTCTTGCTTTGAAAGCACAGAGTGAGGTGAGCACCAAGGACCTGGTCTTGCTGTCACTGCAACACCTGCTCCTGGGTGCTCTGGCTTTCATCTGAAGTTTCACTTTTTCCCACTGACAAAACCACGATGAGAAATAGGAAAGAACAATTCCTCTTCAGGATCTGTTTCCATAGAAACACCGAAATTAAGACAGAGGGAAGACTTTTAACACCACCCAGCCCATCCACCTGCCAGAGCAGCAGCGAGAAGCAGTCCTGGAGTTTCAAGACAAAAAGCACCTCCATGGAAATTTTACAGACTTGCTGAGTTGAGATTGATCCCAAACAGAGTTGCACGTTGCTGTGATTTCATCGGGGGACCAAAGGCTTCGTGTGACCATCTCCCAAGGGTGCTCCTCTGGCTGCAAGGAAGCGGTGATGGGCACGAGACACCCCCGTGCTCAGCTCTTGCCTGAGGAGCTCACAGATTTATTCAGCTGACAAGGCTCATAAAAATCACTCGCTGAGCAAGGAGAACATGGGAGTTATTTGGACAGAGTTAGCAGGTTTGCAGTATCCAGATGGAACACACAACTCCTCCAAGAATGTGAATATCTTTTTCTTTTTTTTCTTTTATTGGAGCAATTTTATATGGGCCACAATCCAGGCTGTGTCAGGAGGAACACTCACATGAGGGAAGCAATCACACTGCAGCCCTTTGCCCTATTAAACCATCATTGTGTTTCCCACTGCTGATGGGTTTAGGGCTAGAGCAAAGACACAAAGCAGGTTGCAACCTCCTACCTGACATCAAGGTCCAAGGATCCCCCCTCTCTGGTTACAACGAGACTCCATCAGTGTCTAGGAAGGAGGAATTTCACCTTCTCCTTTGCCTCTCACGTGGATGCTCGGAAATAAAAACACATGCTCCAAGAAATAAATCCCTGAAGCATTAATGAAAACTGGATGCTACTTCTTGTTACTTTCTAAATTTGATATATAACAGGAACGTTGAAAAAATGTGCAGAGGAATGTTCTTCCCCCCTCTGCTACACGACAACAAGCTTCTCCCTGGTAGTTTGCAACGTCGTCTCTGTTCTATAAAAGCACAATAAAAAGCCCAGTGAGAAACACTAGAAGAGATTGACAGAGTAAAATAGGAACCAAGTCTAAACCAGAAAGCATCAAGAGTAAGCTCTTAAGCCTCTCCTCCCTAATCTTCCCCATGATCTTCTCCGCTGCTCTGTTTTATTACCTCTCAGAAGGGGTTTTGCTTTAATATATTTTGGAATTACTGGGGAAAGGAAACATTTTAAACATTTAGGCATCCTAACTCTTTCAAGAGAGGTTGCTTAACCTTTAATCCTCCTTCTTCCACCCGCGGGCCATGCAATATGCAAGGCAAAAGGTCAGCAATGTGGACACAGGCAGTAGGCTGAGTCTAACCCACTTTCCTTTTAGCCAGGCTATCTGCAGTCAGTGCACAAATGCACATCACTGACTTTTATTACTGCTAAGGGCTGATGTGCTCTGTTTAAATCCTGGTGAGCATTTAAACCATCCGACATCCTTGCACAGACAAGCAGAAGAGGTTGTGGGCTCACCTGGGTTAGCTGGGATGGAAAGGAGCACGGGCAGCAGACTGAAGAGCTCACAAGTTGGCCAACCAGGATCTCAGCTGATGTGAATCAGTTCTTCTCACTCTACCCACCCCTGGGGACTTTCTGGGGGTGACCAGTCTATCTATGATAAGCTCTGCCCTGTTGTCCCCACCCTGGAGCTGTTGGCCAGGTTCATCAAGAGCAACAACCATCAGGGATGGGGGATGTCTTTGTTGAGATGCCTGCCACGGCCTCCTGTCACTGCTGTGCACCCAGCACATTTCATCTGGGTTTTGGGATGGTTCCTGGCATGCATTATCTAAGTTAAACACAGGCAGCAGCACACCCTCCAGATCCTTAAAGGCTGGGCAGCTCGATGGAAACGTGTAGCACCAGCACCATAAATATTCACGAGGTGCTGCAGGGAGCAGTGCTTTCATTTCCTCTGCCCTCTGCCTGACAGGGTGACAGCCCTGCCCTGCATGAGCTACAGACACTTCCCCTACATCACAGGGAAGACCAGAGGGACAGGAAAGCTTGGAATGAGACTGCCAGGCAATAATGTGCTACAAAAGAGACATGCACACTCTACAGCCAGCCTGTCTCCGTGACCTTTCAACAGACATTCACTTTATCAGTTCCATAATGTCATCCCTTTGCACCTACTTTGAAGAAATATCATTTTCTCCACAAGTCACTTTGCTTCCAAACAGCTCTCAGAGTTACAGCACAGATGGGTGACATAGGTGCAGCCACCAGTGTACCCAGAGACAGAGCAGCACGACCCACCAGCTTAAGACACCTTGGCAAAAAGCTTCTCCCTTCTGAAAAAATAAACAGAAAAGAATAAATCTGTAAAAGACATTCAGCCCTTTAGTTTTCCAACAAACCAAATGGATTTACCCGAGTAAATATCCAGCTCCAAAGCTTTCTTCCTTCAAACTGATTCACTCTAAACTGTGTTTTATTCCAAGCTTATTATACAGGCAAAGGCTGACAAGTGGGAGCAGGGGTCTGCCTTTTCCTTTCTCTCCAGCTAGACATTGCTATATAGGTTGATCAGAACAGGCTGTGAGGAGTTGGGTTGGCTCCCAGGGGATGCTGCAGATGAGTTTCAGAGTGATGAAATGATGATCTTACCATGACCTAATAGGACTTCTTTGTCTGTCTATGGAGAAGCCTTCAATGAGCTCATAGCTCATATGGTTTAGCACCATAGTTGGTGATGAGCAGCCTTGGAACCATTGTAGGGAGATGAATAAACATGTGAGCTTGAATATTCAAGTACACAGAGATCTGCTTGATGATGCCTTTTGTTAGACACCCCAGCCACTGATTTGCACTCACTTGTCAAATGGAAGCTAAAGATAGCATCTGGAAGACGGCGTAAAATGTTGGGTCTGCTGCAAGGAGCTTAAATAAAACTATATGTTCAAGAAAATTTTATGCACATTGCTACATCTCTGAGTCTCACTTAGTTCATCTACAGGTTGGGAACAAGTATTGATTCGACTCCAGCTAAAAGATACTTCAGCCAAGGCTGTGGTTGTCCAAGTTTTGCATTGACAGTGGCCTTAGCTTGAGATGCAGAGAATTATTTAGTCAGGAATCAGAACTATGGGCCAGGAATGATCCCTTCCAAAGCAGCACTTCAGCTTGTCCCAGTTAGACCCATTTTTTTCTGACTCTATTTGTCCTAGAGGAAAATGAGATCAGCTGATCATTTACAGTTTACAACAATCATTTATTATTCTTTTTCCACCTTTTTTTTTTTTCATTAGTTTTAAATATACTGGGAAATTAAAACACAAACCAAGCTGCATTAAGCAAGCTTTTAGCTGCTCTTTCCAGGCTCAAATTCAAAATGCACCATGGGAACCCACAGCATTTTATGGTTTCATCACACGAGCAGGGAGTTTCAGTTCTCCCTTTGATCATCCTCTTTGTCTCACCTGTTCACATCATAACTTGTGAAGGGGATGTCTGATGTTTCCTTCTGAAGCTCATGTAAGAAAGCAAAAAGCCTTTATTTTAGGTTACCATTAGAAAGTAGGAGGTTGGCACGTGCAAAATGTAGTTTTCAACCATTTGTTTTAGTCATTTCAACACGAGAGAAGGAATCTGTCAGTGACAGGTTGCTAGGTTGGTTGTTATTCTTAAACTGCTAATAGAATATTAAACATATCAGGAATGTTTGTTGGAAATTATACTACTTCTTACAGTTTATAAAGCATAAATAGGTGTCAGTAACTCAAATGATGATTAGTTCATCTCATTGTCTCTACCCAAGACTCTACCCAAGAGTCTCTACCCAAGGGTGTTCTACAGTAACAAATTTATCCCCAAAATACCAGACCACAGCTTGGGAACATGGACAGAGAGACTTCACACGTGGATTCTATCTCACTCAACGACCCATGGCAATAAATAGTTGGAGGAAATAAAGTAAAATAAAATTACTAGCATGCAACATATCTTAATGTATGGGTTTTATTCCAGTCTCCACTAAAGGCACCAGAAAGTCCTCCAGCAACTTTAATGGGCTACGAATGTGGGCTCAACAAATCCCAAAGAGACTCTGCAAGAAGTTTTTCTGGACTGATCCCTGAAATTATGGTCACAATTTGTCTCCACAAAGCCGAGCTGGGGGTTTGCTCCTAATGCACAGGACAAAGGAGGGCAGGATTTGATCATCTCTGCTATCACGTGGCAGCAACATACTCAGGGGTGACCAATTCCCTCAAGCTTCCAGCCAGGAGGTTTGGTTAAACTCTGTAAATTTTCCACAGAAAGGGCCTCCAACTGTCCTGACTTAGATGTCAAAAGAGATACTTTATCACAACATCCATCATCCATCCCACCTCCTCAAAGTGGGAAGTTTTGCCATCTCTGTTTTTACGTACTGCCAGATGCTGGGTTCTTTCATTCACTGCCAGACAGGAACAGGGGCTCATAACTCACGTGGCAACACATGATGCCATAAACCTTTTTGTGAGACATATTTCATAACCACGAGGGTTAAAAAGGATGACCCCACATATTTAAAAAACAATAAATGGGGAATCTAGTGGTGTAAGTAACCCATTAGGCACGGCACATTGCTTAAGCATGTATTCTGACTTCTCAGATTTTCTAAGAGAACACTTTCCAGATGGAGAAAAGAAAGATTTACCCAAACTGAAAAACCCTATAGCAAGTCTGATTTTGATACAGTTCTGATGGGAACCTGTCTCTTTACCTGCCACCCAGCACATCTGTCACACAGACCCAGAGCCAAGAGCCTGGAAGAGCTGAGGACCACCATGGCCAAGAGCTGGGACTCTGAGAGCTTCCAACCTGCTGAGCCTGCTGTATTCCCACCAGGAGATCAGGTCAAGCTCTTCTCCCAGGGAACAAGTCACAGCAATTTCTTCCCCTCCTGGGCTGTCCCAGGCTGCCCAGGGCAGTGCTGGAGTCCCTGTGACTCCTGAAGGGGTTTCCAAGCCCCCCGTGGAGCTGTGGTGCTGAGGGTCATGGGACAGTGGTGCCTTGGCAGTGCTGGGTTAAAAGTTGGACTTTATTATCTTGAAGGTTTTTTCTAACCGAAACTGTTCTATAATTCTCTGATTCTAAATTCCCTGTTCACTCTCTGAAAGAGGCAGATTCAGAGCAAACATATCTGAAATACACAACCCAAGAACACCCCCCATTCCATTTCCCAGGCACCCTGGCCACACTGGATGTGGCAGCAGCCCAGAGCTGCTGGTGAAAGTGATATCTGGAGGGATAGGAGACAGGAATATCCCCACTCCCCCTGTGTGAGTGGAGAAAGCTGAAGGCAGGAACAGCTCATGCTGCCACCCAAGGAAAAATATGCTTGTTTAATCCCTACTAAGCAAATTATAAAGCTTTTAAAGCTCAACCTCCCCCTCTTCAGCCTCAATTTGAAAGCTACGATAACAACTGAGATGAATTAAAGTCTGCCTTACAGCCTTAGATCCACTGGGGTAACCACATACCAAGGAGGTGGCCACAACTGGAAATGGCACATCCCAGTTTAGGATGGTTGATAATTTTCTCTCTTTGGTAAAACATCTAAACCGGTAGTTTACAGATGAGGAGGAAGTTTTGCTGGTGAAGGATTTCCAGTAAAGCTCCCTAAGCTGCAGCAGAGTTAGACCCAGCCAGTTATTGGGGAAATGCTCATTTCCTCCCCCTGGGCATTCAGATGTTGGTTCAAATGGGCAAGGGAGCTGAGAGAGACACGGAGCAACGCCCCAAGATGAAGGAGGAAATCCCTTTTGGGTTCACAGAAATAGATTCAGGGGTTTGGGGAGGGAAGGTATTTCCAAAAAGAAAACAAATCATGCTAAGACTTATCTCGTGCATTTGCACCACTCACTAAAAAGCTTTTTTTTTTTTCCTCCAGTGGCAGCAGACAGATCTCCCAGCCTAGTATCTGGGAATGCCAGAAGAAAGAGATTGCTCGTATAAACATGTACATTTCCAGGGGAAGTTTACTCTTCCTATAGCCAGAGGATGTTTACTTTTCTCAAAAAGAGAGTATGTTAAAACCTTTCTTGCCTTCTACTTCATCACCATTTCGCTGGCACTTGGGCCCAGCCATTCCTCATTTCAAACACCAGGTTGAGCAGGTCAAGCGAAGGCAGAGCCACAGTTGTATATGCAAGGAAAAAAAGAAGGATAAATACAGGGAATGAAATGAATCAACAGCAAGGCTGAGTTAAAGCTTAGAGATGAGAAGCTGACACGGGCAGGCAACGCGATGGCTGAAGACTTGACAGCTCAAAAGAGCTGGACCCCAAGGGTTAAGCTCTGAGAGTCAGACACACGATGCTCCTAAATGTCACAGGGACCACAGGCTGAGATTCTGCTCCCTTCTTTCCCCCTTCCTCCCTTTCTCTGTCTCCCTCCCTCCCTCCCTCTGCCATGGCTCACGAAGTGCTGTGGAACGCTGGGGAATGTGATGGGCATGCTAGGAGAGTCAGCTGGCTTTGGCTTAGCTCACTTACTGATTTGCTGCAAGCAAGTTTTAGAGATCAAAAAAAAAAAAAAAAAAGGAAAAGAAAATCAATGTCAATGATTTTAACTTCGCTTTAACAAAGTCCTAATGAAGTTTAATGGGTGCCATTAGGTAAATCGCAAGCACTGGCACTATCCATCATGGCACAGAAATGGAGATGCCTTCAAATGCATTTTAAAGTTTCCTCTGCAAGTACAAGCTCAGAATCACATGATAAGAATGAAGAACAATAAGAAGAAAGAAGAAAGAATGAGAATAAAAAGCGACTCGTTCTTTTTTGTGAGCGCTTAACGAGCTTCTGCAGCATTCAGATAAGCACCTGCAAAAGAAAAACCACTGTTCTCATCATCAGGCACAACTCCATCACCTCCAGATGAATCACATTCGATTAACTGGAGGGGGAAGTGGGCCATATAAAAAAGCAGCAAAGACCTACATGAAGGATGAAAGCCCAGCTTCAGGAGAACTGGCAAAAAGCTGCAGCTCTAATGCTTATGGAAGAATTCCCAAAGCCTCTGTTTGGACCAAAAACTGTTAGCAACCCCCTGTGTCAGTACAGGCTGGGGGCTGATCTGTTGGAGAGCAGCTCTGGAGAAAGAGACCTGGGGGTCCTGGTGGACAGGGGGA
>JAOEGS010004882.1:0-30707 GCA_025447755.1 Corythornis vintsioides | reverse complement strand
AACTCCTGAAAGCTTGTTCCAAGAGGCTTTGGCTGGTTTTGGGAGGCATGAGCCTTTACAAGCCAACAGGGAACAGTTTCTGCAGGGTGGTAGCTGGAGGGTAGCTTCCCACCCTCTGTGTGAAGCCTTCACCATGCTCCCTGGCTGCAGTCCTGCCTGGCAGCTTGCTCAGCCTTGTCCCTGCTGCTTCCCTAGAGCCCCGGATGAGGTAGAGGGAGATGTTTTGGGAATGCATTTGATGAGTGACCCCATAGTCTTAAGGCATGTTGAGGTCTGCTGAGCATCCTTGTTGGGCTGCTGGTGGAAGAGAGGCTGTGAAGGTCTCCTGACTGGGACCAGCTGCTGGGAAGGAGCTGGGTGACCTCATGTGCTGTTCACAGAACAGTGATGCTGGGAATCTCCAGGCCAGGAGCTTAGGCATCTGAAAAGGGATTTCATCAGGAAATAAAGCAGGGCCATGCTGGTGATTCCTCTCTTGCCTGTGGTCCTTCTCCAGCCCCAGGTGGGAGCTACATGACAAACATCTGACTGCTGGGGTGGCTTGGTTTTGGTGCTTGTTTTGTTGTTTTGTGATGGGTTTTTTTATCCCCACTCCCCCTGATTACCTCTGGTCTGACCTTACAAGGACCCATGGTGGTGGAGCCCTTCTGGGGCCGATGGGTCTGTCTGTGCTCTGGGGCTTCTTGCCCAAGCTCCTCTGCTTCTCTGCAGACCTGTCGGGTTCCCCCCGCTGCGGGGAGTCCTTGCTCATAAAGAGCAGTGCTAACAGAGGATTAATGGTTAATCGGTTGTTCATGGAGGGTTATAAACAACCTGTCGGGCTCTTTAACACCTTTCGCTGATGTGCTCGTTGCCCTTCATAACACATTCCTGTCTGTCTGATGCAGCCTTGTAACCTCTATTAATCACTTTTTAGCTCCCGCTGTCGAGTGTGGCTTGGAATGGTGCTCAGCAGCCTGTGGACCTCACCTGCTGTGCCAGGATTTTCCCAGCTCCTCGGGGGACCTGGCGAGAGCTGGCAGAGGGCCTGATAGGGCACACGAAGAGCAGGGAAGCACCACAGCCCCTGTGCTCAGTGCTGTGCCTTCCCCGTGTCCTGCTCTTCCCCAGGAGTTGGAGATGGAGGAGTTGCTGCGAGAGGCTTTAGAGTGTCAACAAACACCTCAAAGGGCAGGTCCAAGGGAAGGTCTTCTGGGTTGGCCCCACTGAGATGGGCATCCAGAAATTTCTGGATCCATCAAGTTGATGGATCATCCTACCTCCCAGGAGATGAGTCTTGGCCCGTTGTCTGACAGAGGAGAAGCGTCCAGCTCTCCTGTGCTGGTTTTTGGTGCTCTCTCCTGGCTTGCAACCCTCCTCCAGGCTGCCAGGAGGCTGGCTGGCTAAGCAAACACGGTGGGGATATTACCTGTCTGTTAACCTGTCAGCGCTGGTTTGCAGCCCCGTTTAATCTCCGCTTGTGGAATTTCCCTTGCCGTTTCTGCCTCCCCCTGGCTGCCCCCTTCCCACGATCCGGGTAATTAAATATTGCCTGGGCCCCGTCACTTAATGGCCCAGTTGTTTGCCGAGGGGAGATAACCCAGTGTTTGCTCTCTGGAGACCAAGGACGTGGGCAGCTCTTGCCCAGACAGGGCAAGTCACCGGGCCGTGGGGTGACGCTTTGCATGGGACATCTGGCTGCGGTGGCAGAGCCCTTCCCATGGGGCACAGCCAGCACCTGCTGCCGGTGCTTGAAAGGGACGTGTCTGGAGCAACCTCTGCCCTTTGGATATGCTTCTGCTATGGCCTGATTAGTCAAATACCAAAGTTGCTGTGCCTTCACAAACTTCAGACAAAGGAAAGGTCTGGCTGTGAAAGGTTCCATGTTTTAGATTCTTGTATTTCCTCCTTTATATATATATTTATTTATTGGCATGTTCTAAGCTGCTGGTTGTCATTTGCTTGGGTTTTTTTGGGGTTTTTTTGGTGCTGAAGCTTGAGGCTATTGGTAGATACTGACCCAATTCTAAGACAGGAGAGCAGATCAAGCGCTGGTGTCCCCCCTGCCTGCAGTGGACTGGGAGTGGACACTGCAGTTAGTCCTGGATGGAGGAAGCGGAGACCAAATGTTGATCATGGGCAAGGTCAGGGGGTCCTGTGCTCTGCTGCATGTGCTGGGGTTGGAGCAGAGAGCTGGGAGCTGCCATGTCTGGTGAACATGTGTTCTGGTGCAGTAGCTGGTCCCTCCCAGCTGGATCTCTGCTGGGCAGTGAAGATTGGTGGTTTTGCCACCCATGTGAAACAGCCCCACAGCCAGTGCATGGGTTGGGCTCTCCCTTTTCAGCCTGCTCTGGGACCATGTGCTGGAGATGTGGGCCAGGTCCTTTCCTCGTGACATGATGGGCTCTTGCCAGAATTATCCCTAATCCCTTGGGATGGGGCAGGGGCAGAAGAGCCCATCGTGCCACCTTGGACCCAACGGATGGATGCTGGGGAGGAGAAAAAAATTTCCAAGGACCCCATCAGCCTGCAAGCCTGTCCTGTTTTTTTTTTACTGTTGCACTCATGTCTTTGCTGGGCTTTAAGCTGAACGTGGTGCCTGGGGATCAAAGAGAGCTGCCCCATCTGGAGCACACCCGGGGAGACCACCGGGGATGGACTACAGCTGTCAACCACCAGACACCCAACCCCTGGGCTCTGCTTTATTGCTTGTTTGCTGTGCCATGGGGTGATAAGCCTCTCCTGGTGGCACGGCTGCTTTGTTCACACCTCTTCCCTTCCCCCTGCCTGGTTCAGGTGCCCGTGGCTCTGTTTTAAACAGCTCTGGTGCTGGAGAGCTTTGTGCTTGGACAGCTTGAAGAGGTTTATAGACCTTGCTACTATTTAGAAGTGAACAGGAAAGTCAGGTTTTAAATCCCAGGAGTTGCTGGTCCACGTGGTCTGCCCAGGAGGTGGAGTTTCCCTTGCAGAGGACTTTGGGATCCTCAGGGATGATGAGCCATATGTCACTATTGGATTTAATACTTATTTAAGGCTGCCTGTGAAAGCCAACTTTCTTAAGCCAGAAACAAAGTCCTGTAGTGGAACGCTCAGAAGGAAGAAAACTCTCAAAATTCAGATTTCTGGATACTCTTTAATTTTGGGGATTAGGAGTCCCAATTCCTGCCTTTTCTCCAAGGTTACCGTGAGCTCAGTTATAAATTAAAGTTGCTGCAGAACCCAACGCTGCTGCCAGAGCTCTCGAAGGCTGCTGGATGACGCTTGGCTGCAGATGTCCTTGCTTCACCTTTCCACAGTCGAGGGGAAAAAAAAACCCGTTTACACTTGGCTAGAGAAAAGAGTGTAAACAGTCAAATACTGAGCTGGTGCCCTGTGAAACCCATCACGTAGCTGGGCCCCCCAGCCTGGCCCCGCTCAGCTTGCTCAGGCTGGGCTCTGGAGGGGCTCAGTGCAAGGAGCTGGGCTGGCCTCAGAGTTTTGACCGTGCTGGGACTTTCTTCCAGCACAGACCTGGCTCTTGGCTGGTGCCTGACCTGGCCCCAGTGCTTGGGACAGATCCTGAGACACGGTGATGCTGGATCTGCTGTGGAGGGGTTTGCCCCAGGATGGTGCAAGCCCGTGCTTGGCTGCTCCTCTGTGCTGGATGCTGCAGGCTGAAGAGCCAGCTGAAGGCAGCTCTGGAGGGCTCCTCTGCTGTTAGTGAGACCACCTATCTCTCCCCAGCCCTTAATCTTTTTCAGTAATGCCTATTCTAGGCCATGTTACCAATCTGTCCTGTGGTGCCAGAGCTGTGTCCATGGGGTTTTCCTCGATGCCTCTCGGGTTTTCTCTCTGGTTTCCAAAGGGGCTGTTTGTGTGCAGCAGGGACCCCTTCTTCCCTTAGCCCTTCTGCAGCTGCAAGGGCTTCAGAGGTTAACCAGCCCTCCTCCTGTGAGATGCTAAGCCCATAATTACGTGTATCGTGTTTTGGAGACCAGGCAGTGGGGCTCTTTTTGCAGGGAGCAAAGGGTTTTTCCCTTTAATCCCCAAGAGACAGCAGAATTCTTCTCGGGTGGGATATGAGATGCAGCCAGATCCTGATCTCCATGGCAGGTGGAGGCTCAGGGATGATGTCTTTCATGGCCTGAGCTGTGGTGAATGAAGTGCTTTGGGCAGAACATGAGTGTGTCTCAGCACCTGTGGTTAACTCCACCTTCATGTAGGATGAGGTCTGGGTGCCAGGATGCTCAGGGGTGACAGGGGCCACATGCAGTGTGTGAGCCCCAGAGGATTCAGTAGCTGCAGGTAGTTCAATGTTGGCTTTGTGTGTTGCATCTGGTTCTGGCTTCCACATAACACAGGCAAGTTTGGGGATGCTGCTGAGTGATGTCAGTGACCATCCTGCCCAGTACAGTGTGTACCCTGCACCTCCCTGAGCCAGAGCAGTGAGTGCTGCATGAAGGCAATTTCCAGAACTTCAGGCCTATTAAAGGTGTGGAAATGCTTGTTTGGGTTTTGCTTTTTTTTCCTTAAAATGTGAGCTCTTGGTGGTGGGTGAGTGCACTGCCATCTCCCTTCTCTTTTTTAAGTAGCTCTATGGCTTTTCTCTTTGTAAAGTCAAGTTAGAAAGCATTGCCCTGAAGTTTCAAAAGCCAGAAGGCAAATAAAAAGGAATGTAAACAATTTTTTTTTCTATATGTTGAAATCCCAGGATTCTTTTTTGAAACTGAACTTCTGCATTTCAGGGAGCCCTGAGCTGTGAGGAATGATACAATTACCCTGTGTGGGTGCTGCTGATACCCACTGCTGCCTGGAGAAGCCTGCTATTGATGTTGGCTTATGCTGGAGATAATTAAGATTAGTTTTAAAAAGAGCTGCTTCTACTGAAGCTGGCAGCACGTTATCTACCCTTTCTTATGTCACAAGCTTAAAGGAGTTTTTGGAAGGACTTTTGGAGGTTATTTCTATGGCTGAGTGGTGTCATCATGCCAAAGAGCCTGGATTAGGCTGTGGTGGGCAGATCCTGAGCAGCCTCACGGTGATGCCCAGGCTTAGGGACTGTGGCTGCATCTCAACCAGAGGCCACTTTGGTTGTTTTAATTCACCACTTTCTGTTCCAGGTGAGCAAGGAGCAGAGGTGCTGCCTGTTTTGGGGTGAGGTGATGTGTCCTTGACAGCAGGGGTGACTGTCACCTCTCTGCCATCCCCAGCAGGAGCTGTTGGAACCCAGACTCTTGCTGATGTGGGCAGCGCTGAGTCAGGCTGCTCTGCTCTACTCATGGCCTGGCCTTTCTCCTCAGATCTCTCAAGATTTTAAGTTTTTTGAGTAGTAGGTTCTGTCTGGGACCATTTTTAGCAGGTTAAGGTCCCCAAGTGTGTGTTGCTCTGCAGTGATACTGGAAGGCAGCGTGCGAGGCCGCTTACTGGGAACGGCTCGTTCCTGGGAGCAGAGAGATTTTGGGTTTGCTCTCGCCCTCAGCCACGTGAACAGGCTGGCTGGCACTGGATGATTAAATTAGTTTCTAGGAGAACAAATCCCGGATTAGCATAGCCATTTGCCATGCTGAAAGTGGAGCCCTGCTAATTAGGTTTATGTAACGGGCTCGCATGGCGTTCCGTAATCGGCGAGGGGCACGGGGCGGGGGGCACACCGGCTGCACTGCTTAATTGGGAAGCATGCCGGGGTCCCTGGTGGCCACTGGAGCTGCTGAAATCAGGCTGAACCTCTGCAAATTAAAGGGAAAAAAAAAAAAAAGGCATTACAAAGCATTGCTTCCAGTGGTAGGGAAAAGTGTGTGCTGGGAAGGCTACTGTTCGGAGTGGAGCAGACTGGAGATGGGTCTGACTGGCTTCATCTTGGATCACTGAGGGTGAAAAACTCAGCATCTCAGCTGGTGCTGCTCCCAGGATGTGCTGACCCTGTTCAGCATCACCCAACCTCTGCCTGACTCTCAGCAACAGCTCTGTGCACCTGGGAGGTGAAGTGGTGCTGGGAGGTGGTCCCACCGGTGTCCCCTCCATTTGTGGGATTGGTTGAAGGGGTCAGGACATGGCATTGTGACACAGGGCACTGAGCAGCAGCTCAGGGCCCCCTGGATGGCAGACTGTGGGCCAGCTGCTGCCCAAGAGTGAGGGCTGGGCTTTGCCAGGGCTCCAGATGTGAGCAGATTCCTGCAGGAGATGCTTTGTTTCCCAGGCTCGGTTGTGATTTCCCAGCTGGATAGGCAATGTGCAGCATCTGGCTGGCCCAGCCAGCCTCCTCCTTCCTGCTGAACAAACCCTGCTAGAAATTGCCCAGCCAACCTCACTAGAAATTGTGTAGTCAGGGGCTAATCCATTCCAGGGAAGGGCAGATTAAATCCCTGCAGCAACGGGAGATTTTCCTTAGGGCTGTGATGGAATTGTGAATTGGGATTGTTCCCCCTTTGCCTCCCTGGCTGCTGTTGCCCCTTCTCTGCAGGGTATCTCTGCTGCATCTGGGAGGTGTGTTCAATTATGGTAGACTCTGACCACCCCTTCCCCAGGTTGTGCCCCCAGAGGAGCTGAATGGGCTTGAACTGGAGCAGAAATGGTCAAGGGGCTGGCTGAGTCAGGCTGATGTGGCCAGTGCTGTGCTGGGGTTCAGAGGAGGTCTCTGCAGCCCTAAGCCATCACCCTTGGGAGCAGCAGTGGCTCACCCTCTACCTCTGCTGGTACTTTGTCCCTTAGGGTCAAGCCTAAACCCAGCTGATGCCTTCAGGTCACAGGCTGCTCAGCTCCATCTCCCCATGTCCTAGTGCACAGTGGAGATCTGGCATCCCACAGAGACAACCCCTGCAGGTGAGTGACATCCCAGGGGCTGCTTCAGGCTTTTCCTGCTCCTCACCCTCCGTGCACAATCCATCCTCTGCTTTATCCCTGTGTGTCCAGCCCACCACCAATCGTGCTGCGGAGCTTTGATCTGCTCCGAGTGATTAAATTCATATCATCCAGACTGACAGCTTAATATACCTCAGCTAGGCCACGTTAAATTAGTTGTGTCTGTCTTGCCAAAGCTGCAGAAATGCTTTCTGACAGCTACAGCCACTTGATATATTTATATTTTTTATTATTTTTGAAATCATTATGGTTTTTTCCTTGGTATACAGTCAGGGTTGCCTTTGCTCTGCTCAGAGCATCCTTCCTCGAGTTCCAGCCAAGCTGCTCCCCAGCTGCTGGCACCACATTCTGCCTGGTGAGTGGAAACAGCTGCCCTGGAACGTGGCTGCAGGGTCTGCGTGGGAGCTGCCTCAGCACGTGTCTGCAGAATACTGTGTCATCACGTGTTTAGGTTTATACACCTATATATCCACGTCTGAGATTGAGCTGAATTTGGGCTCAGTGCAAATGATGCTCTGGCTGAGTGTGGAGCAGTGAGATTGGTCCCAATGTACCCTGCACCCAGAGGTCTCCTTGTCCTTGATGATTGGGCTGGGTTGGCTGTGGTTTGGGTCACGTACTGAGTGTGTGGATCTGCCTTAGTGATGTTATATTTGAGGCTTTAGTTCAGCCCTTCAGCTGGGAGGTCAAGCCCTGAAAATGACTTGTGAGAAGTGAGATGAGATATATTAATATATAGGTCATAAAAGGCACATCCCCCAGCTGGTCTTGCATTGCCAGGGATAAGGAGGTCACTTCTTCCCAGGCTCGTGGTCATGCAGCACCAGTAGCAGCTCCCCAGATGGTCATGGCTGAGGGGCAGGAATCAGTGTGGGTTGGCAGCCAAGCCCCTGGGCAGAGGTGGGAGAGGGCAGGGCTGCTCCCAGTGACCAGCTCAGCAGGGCCAGTCCCTTCTGGGTTGGCAGAGGTAACCAAATACCTCAGGTTTTGGGGATTCCCTAGAGCAGATTATGCCTTTCATCTCCCTGGGGATGCTCCAGGCTTCCCCTGGGGAGCTGCAGTCATTTCGGGGTGAAATGTGGTACTTTGGTGGTTCTTGAGCCTGGTGGAGTAGGGGCACTTAAAATGCCTTTGAGGAACTGCTGGCAGCAGGTCTGTTCTGCACTGTTAGATTCGTGTACCAGTTTTCTCCTGGGGTTGGAACAGCTGCTTCTTTTTGCATCCAGAAGTGGATCCTCACCTGCAGGATGACAGGCTGGGGTTAGGAGACGAGGGGCATTCCCTTGTGCAAGAGAATCCCACGGGTTTCATCAGAGAGGGAAAATAAGACTCAAGATCCACTTATAACTAACCCTTTTCAGCCAACTTGGAGAAAGTGTTCTCCTTGCCAAGACCTTGAAGAAAAAAAAAAAAAGAAAAACCCCAACAAAAACCACCCTTCATAATTGCCACATTTAGAGGAAGGAATTCTAAATAAAAAGTTAATCTCCTCTGAGGATTAGCGAAGCATGCGGCGTCTTGTCAGATGTGGAAGCAAAGTGGAGGCCTTAATTTTTTAAGACAAGAGAGATGTTTCTGTTGGAGCCTGTCTTGGCTGTGCACTGGCCAAGCAACCCGTGCAGGGCCCATGGGCTGGATGGGTCCGAGGTCCATCAAGCTGCTGCTCTTGGACTGTGTGCTTGACGACCTGTCTCTTCCTCCAGCTCTGGCTCTTCTCTGTAAATCACTGATTTTGGCAGAGAATTCCTCACACGACATCATGCAGGAGATGGAGATGCTGCTCTTTGCACCAGGATCATCCATCACCTTGAAAATGAGATTGCTGCAGCACCTTTCCAGCCCCAGGAGGGAAGAGCTTAATGCATCAGCTGCAAACTGGGAGAAGTGGCTGCCTGGCTCTGGGAGCTGCTGGTTTTGGCAGCTGAGCTGTGAAGACACCCAGCAGTTTGGCTGTTGCAGGGCACACAGAGTTATTAGCTGCTGTTAATTGCAGCAGGAGGTTTGGGAATTGAGCGTGTTCGATACCTGGATGTGGATGTGTGGAATGAAAAGCTGCTGGTGAGCTCTGGTGGAACTCCTGTGTTTCCCAGGACAGCAGGGATGCTTTCCAGCATTTTCTTCTCTATGGCACAGCCAGGCACAGCTGATCCGGTGCTGAGCAGAAAGAAAACTGCTCAGTGGGGGTTTCCTTTGCTGTCCCCACATCCCTGCAGCTTGCCCAGCATTACTTTGGAGTCAGCAGTGCCCCAGCTTCTGCTTAGTTTAGTATTTTCTCTGTTCAGGGAGAGCCTGGCTGAACTGTTTCTCCATTCTGGATGCTGACACTGGAACATCTCGGCAGGAATGGTTCTTCTCCACTGCTCATCCTTGTGTTTTCCATCGCTCACCACCTCTCTGGTGCTGTGTGCTGGCTGGGAGAGGCAGCCCTTTCCTCTTACTTTATATTTACTGTGTCTTATGAGGAGCAGCTGAGGGGCCTGGGGTTGTTTAGTGTGCTGAAGAGGCTGAAATGAGACCTTCTTGCTCTCTACAGTTACCTGAAGTTGTAGGGTGGTGGATGTTGGTCTCCCAGGTGACTAGTGATAGGAGGAGGAAATGGACTTAAGTTGCACCAGGGGAGGCTTAGGTTGGATATTAGGAAAAATATTTTTACTGAGTGGTGAGACTTTGGAATGGGCTGCTCAGGGAGTGGGTGGAATCCCCATCTCTGGTGGTGTTCAAAAACCATCTAGATGTGGCACTTCAGGACATGGTTTAGTGGTCCTGATAATATTAAGTAGATGTTTGGAGTCTGATCTCGAAGCTCATTTCCAACCTTGGTGATTCTGTGATGTATTGACTATTCTTTACTGATTTCTATCAGCTGAAAAGGCTTGGAGGGATCAGGGTGTGCTGGTGGGTCAGGCTGATGCTCACACACAACCCTCCCATCCCTGGAAGGGCTCATTGGATCTGCCCTGGGGGGGGACATGGGGATGACCTGGGGTGGGGGAAGATGCTTTTGCTGCTGGTCATTTACACCTGGGCCTGGCTCTGCAGGGGGAGAGGCTCCACGACTGCAAGAGGTTAAAACTTTGCCCCTGTGTTTACTTTAGTTGGCTGCCACGCTGCATAATAACCTGTCAGCACTTCAGGTGGGGATTTATTTGTGCATTAAAAATTGCCTGGGGCGGGCGGATGCAGACACTCTGCAGCATGCTGGAAAATGTGCCTCCAGCGTAAAAACAGCCTCTCCAAATATTTCACCCTTTTAATAAGTGCATTTAATTAAAGTCATATAACTTTTTTTTTTATTATTATTAAAAAGGAGGGAGGGGAGGAGGGGAAAAAAAAAAAGCGGGGCCTGCTGAGGCTGAAAGCAAAGGCTGGAATACAAAGAGGGGGTTTAAAAGTCCCTATTTAATGGAAAAGTCATCAACAACATGTTGTGTTTTCTCTTGATTTCCCTGCCTCCCTCTTGATTGCAAATAGAAAGTTGATGGGACTTTCTGGATTTGCAGGCTGCTTTTTTCTCTCCTTCTCTCCATCCACTTCCCTTCCCTTGAAATTCTGCAGAAATACACAGTTTTCCAAACAAAGTTGCCAAACGATGTTGCTCTTGGAGAGATGTGTGGTTGCTTCCTCTTTGCTTGTTTAACCTTCTGCTTCTCCTGAGCTGGATCCGGGTGAATCCTTCACTGCTGCTTTTATACTGAGCACTGCCAGCTCCCCGTGAAGGAGGAGGAATAGGAGGAGCTTTGGAAGGGGGCAGAGATGATATTTTGAAATCCTTCTGTGGGAAGATGTTTATCTGTGTGAGGCCGTGTGCTCGTCCCCAGCTGTGTTGGGTGGTGTGGGGTTGGGGGAGCCTGGTGCTGACCAGCCCTGTGGGATGGGAGCCATGAGGCCACCACAGACCTAAGTGTGCCCACTGTGAGCCAAGGTCCTGCTTGTTTTCTGTGGCATTGCTTTGCTCCAAACCAACAGCTTAAGCTGGGCTTAATTTTCCATGCAGGAGCATCACCCTCCTCCCGTGGCCAGGCTGGTGATGCTGATGTGCCAACCTCCCTTCAACATCCCAGCTGATGTCTGTGGCTGTGTCATCAGCAGAGGAGCAGGGGGGAGATATCAAAGCTCTGCCGAGATAAATCCAATTTGATCAAATCCCAAATGGGAACGTGGTGAGAGATGCCCGTGGCACAAAGCACCTTTATCCTGCCACAGGTGGGACGAGCACGGGGTGCACTGCCACGGGCCTCACCAAGGTCAGCACCCTGAGCTGGCTCCTTCCACCTGGTGACTGTCTGGACTTAGGGGCCAGGGAGAAAACGAGCTGGTTTTGTTCTGGGTGGCTGAGAAGTCCCCTCAGGTTGGTGTTAATGATGTTCCCTGATGAGCCAGAGGGGTTCGGTGCTCCTGACCCAGCAGCTTTTGTGGGCAGGGTGGAGGCTTTTGGAAGGGAGACACCAAATGGGGCTGCAGTGGGGCTGGAGTGTGCAGCCGTTCTCTGGTCCTCGAGCAGTCACCAGATCTCATCCCAACCCTAAATCCAGGTCATATGAATCTTTATTTTTCTTTTCCTCTCCCGCATGGAGCCCGCTCTATTCATTTTTGTTTCAAGCGAATGAACTCGCTGTAAAGGAGACTTGCATTCCTCTGTATAATCTTAGGCAAGCGTGGCCTGGCTGCCGTTTCTCAATTAAGCAGAATTTCTCTGGCCTTTTATTCCCCGGCCCTTGGCATCCTAATTGGAGGCTCTGCACCCTGCCCTGCTGCTCCGTGGGCTGGGGGGCACCAGGGTCAGCACTGGCTGCGTTGGCAGGAGGAGTTGGGGTGCTGTGGGCAGCTGAGCCGTGCCGTGCTGGTTGCTCCATTTTGTTTTCCTTCTGGCAGAGGGAACAAATTTCCTTTTTGCATGTAACTGAATTAATTTAGCCTCGCCACAAAGCCTCCCTTTTGTCTTTCTCTCTCCATCTCCTTCCCGGGGTGGAGCAGGGGCTGCGTGTCCCTTCGCCTCCCTCTTATCTCCCTGTTCCTTCTTTCACCTGCAGCAGCCAAATGAGCTCTGAAATGAGAAGCCTCTTTCCTCATAGCAGGCGTGCCATGTGCTGAACCCTCCTTGGAAACCAAACCCAGCTTTCCATGCTCACCCGTGGTACTGGTCTGTGTCAGTGGGAAGGGGATGGAGAACCCGTGGTAGCCCCAGTGCTCCTCTGCCAAGCACCAATCGTCCTGGTGATGGGGGATGATGGAAACAGGGTTGGGAAGGAGCTTGGTGGTGTTTAATGTGTGCCCTGCCCTGTTCTGCTTCCTGCATTTGTGTCAGCCCAGGTGCCACATCCAGCTCCTCTGAGCAGGGTCCTGGCAGTGTGTCCTGCTGCTGCTCCTGCCCTGGCCAGGTTGTTTTCCCTCCTTTTTGTAGCAGCTTTTTGCTTATTTGATGCTCATTAACCTGTCTCCCTTCAGCCCACTGGGGCTGAGGGCACCACTGCTTGTCTGTGCTTGGGAGGCAAGGGCATGACTGCTCCAGCCCTGGCAATTTGTGAGCTGGGGATGTTTGTAGGGTCAGGCTGTGCCTAATAACAGCGGGGTCCCTTAGCTCTCTTGGCAACCTCGACGGCTCCAGAGGGACCCTGGGGACACAGGGGCTGTTCTGCAGTTCTCAGCGAAGTTTGAGACTTCTTAAGTTTCACCCAAACCACCTTCTTCCCTCCCTTGTTACATTTCCCACCTCCTTTCTTTTCTGTTAAACCAAATTTCAAACTGGAGCCACCAAAAACAGCCCTTCCTTTTAAAACTGGACTTTGCTACAGCACTCAGAGGGGAGCAGCTGCTTGCATGAAACGCTCAGCTGCTCTGTAAAGAGAATGGAAAAGGTGGTGTCAGATTTTTTTGGGGGCAGGCACGTGCCTTTAAGGTACAAAAGTGTGTCTGTGGAAGAGTATCTGACTGGGCACAGGGATGGTGAAGCTGTACTGATGTACCCATGGGTGCTGGCACTGCAGGCAGCTGCTCCCTCCCCATTGCTGTTATCCTGCCTCACAACTCTTCCCCTACAGAATTTGGGTAGTTGGATTTTATTTTTAGTGTGTTTTGGTTTTCTTTTTCTTTTTTCACACCAGCTCTAGGTCGTGGGTATCGATGCCTTTGCTTTCAGGGGTTGTGGTGAGTGGCTGCCAGCCCAGCATGATGAGCTGTGGGGAAGGGGCAGGTCTTCTGGCTGTTTTGTGCTGGGGAGGGGACAATGAATCCATATTTTGGCTTTTGGAAGAGATGGGACCTGCTCTTGCAATCTGCAACACCTCAAATGGATGTTTTTCTTTCTCTTGAGGGCTCCAGGTTCCCTCTCTGGAGTTTCTCCTTGCCCTCTGTTTCTGGGAGGGGAGTAAATCTAGGCACGGAGATCGGCAAACTGGTGAGGTGTTCGGGATGAAGTTTAAGGATATAAAGGATGGAGAATCTCCATGGAGGAGGTTGTTGGGATACCCGGGGGGAAGATGAAGGAGCAGGGCTTGCAAATGTGGAGTCAAACCTTCCTGTCTGTAGAGCTGTGTGGGTCTAACTGGGCTGGGTCAGAGGGGAGACTGGCAGAGTAAGTGGGGGCAGCCCCTGCCCTGTGGTCCTGGCAGTGTCTGGTGGCACAGTGACCACAATGCTGCTCGGCTGTGTGTAAATCACTTGGGTGTGTGGGTCTGGGATCTGCTCCCCCCTCTCCATCCCACACACCCAGCCTGATGCTAAAAGGGTTTATTATTCAGCCTGCAGATGCCAGGTGAGCTCCGCGCCTCCATAAAACTCAGGCAGGCGCTAGGAAAACACGGCCCTGCCAGGTCCATCTGCTCTGGGCCAGGGGAGGGTGAGCCTTGGGGTTGGGGGGAGACTTTTTCCATCAGTGCCACCCTGGGGGACCTTGTCCCCACCTCCCTTTCAAAAACCCACTGCTGCAACACCCTCATCCCTTTCCTTGCTGGGGGTGATGCTCCTATTTTTTCTGGTTGCCCGCCTGGAGAGGCCAGGATGCTGGGTGATGGGCAGACCCTGCGCGTGCCATCTCCTCACCAAACATCTTTCCATGTTTAACCAGGAGTGATGGTTTTGGCTTGGCCAGTTGATTTCTTTACCCGAGGGGACTGGCTGGGGACAAAACATTCTGGCTCCTGGGGGAGTCGCAGCGACGCTCGGGTGGGCTCGCTGCGATCCTCACCCTGGGGTGAGCTGGAAGGGCTGGTGCAGGGGCAGGGGGCTGAGGGGGTGGGGGTGCCTGCTGCGGGGGAGGGTGGGCACCGTGGGGTGAGCCATGGGAGCGTGGCCCACGCGGCAGGTACCGACACGCAGCTGCGCGGTTGGGCGAGGGAGGCGCGCAGATGTTCCTGGAATTCCCAAGCCGGATACGAACAGGATGCGTGGCCTGGGGGGGGGGAGCTTGCCAAGAGCTTGACAGGAGGAGAGGAACCATTTCTGCCCTCCTGACGGCTGCGGTGCTCTCTTAGGGGTGCAGGGAAGGTGGCAGAATGCACCCTGAACCCCGGTCCTGCGGCTCAGCTCCGCTCATGGGCATCGTGCCAGGCTCATTCCCAGCCCTGCCACCTCTCTGCATCTCTACTCGCTCATAATCCATTTTTCCTCATGGTTTTCATGCTGCTTTTCCAGGAAAATGAGCCGTGCTCATGCAAACGAAGACGACCTGCCCAGCAGGTTGCCTTGCTGCAGAGCCCCTCTCCTCTTATCTCCCCTTCCAGCAGGGAGTGGTGCGAGCCGGGGTCACCCTGCAGGGGGGAAGGGCCTGGGCTGTGCCCGCTGTGTGTTCCCAAGGGTTCTGCTCAGGCTGTCTGTGCCGTGGAGACACCTGATGATTTCAGGCTGGGTCCCTGGAGGTGATGCTCTGTATCATCCCTGCTCATGTAGGGCCAAAGTCATGGGCAAGCACAGCCCTTTGGAAAGCAAAGTGCAGATGTAGAGGGCAGGATTTGGCTCTGCTTTGCTCCTGGGCACAGTGGTTCTTGCGTGGACTGCTGTGGAAGCCCAGTGTGTGGGTACAGGGCTTCAGAAATGTGTGCAGCCAAAGCTTTACGCTCGGGAGAATTTTCCTAGGTACCTCGGGGAGCATGTTTGAGGTCCCTGCCAAGAGTTCAACATCTGCACAATTGATACTTGGCAGGGAACTGAAAAATCCATGCGTGTTCCCTGAGGTGAGGAGGGAAAGTGCCTGGATCTGCAGATCCATCTCCGCTCTGTCCCTAGGCCAGGATGGAGCAAGACAGAGATTCGTAAGCCTGAGGCACATGGGACAGAGTGAGGTCCCAGGGTGATTTGGCTTTTTGGGTGTCCTTCTGCCTTGTGGGCTGGAGTTTCTTCTTAGTTTCACAGGGTGACAGTGCATTGCAGTGCCTGGAGGGTTGCGATTGTGCTGAACATCCCCAGGGCAGGGGAAACACTTTCATTGCTCCAGCAGTGGTGAAGGGAAGGCTTTGACTTGGTGAGACAGCCTGGACATGTTAACAGGTCTGGTGGCATCAGCTGATCCATAGTAGCTCTCAACCTGAGTCCTTGGAGGCTTTTCAGGCAGGGACAAGGCTCTCTACCTGCTCTACAATGCACGATGGCTGGGGACCCCTGGGGTGGCATGGGATGCTGGGAGCCCAGCCAGGTTCTCCCCAGCAGCTGCAGATACTTTAAGACCCCCTGTGCTCTGACTATGAAGCCATTGGCCAAAACAGGCTCCTGGGTGTTACAAGCCAGATGTTTAAAGCCCACAGAGCTGTCCCCTCTGTCCAGCACAGAAACTCTTCCTTCCCCTATCATCCGTTCCCTAGGCTTCAAATGAAAAAAGCAGCTTGGTCTGTTGTTGTCTTGGCCTTAGAACAGCCTCAGGTTCCAGTGCAGCTGGTAACTGTCCTCTGATTGCAAGGGGTGGTTTTTTGTTCCTCAGTTGATGGGACCCAGGACAACCGCCCCGTTCCTGCTCCTGGCCACGCGCTCTCCACGGGTGGCAGGTGGGTTTTGTGCCACTGTCAGCTGGAGATCTCCGGGGTGATAATCATCCTCCCAGAAACAAAAATAGAGCAGAACCGGTTGGACAGAAAGTGCAGCGGGGAGGGGGAGTGCAGAGGGCAGCTGAGGCGGGGGTGTGTGTGTGTGTGGGTGTGTGTGTGTGTGTGTGTTGTGCAAAGCCCTTGGGTGAGCCCTAAGGAAGGAGCAGGGCAGCTCTACAGCATCTAATTAATCTTATTATCACTGCCCTGCATGGGATGAGGTGAAGCAGTTTGCTTTAGGAGGGTCCTCCTGGGTTAGGCTGTGAGGTACAGAGGACTGAGCTGATGGCCCTGCAGCCCTGGCAGCCTCTCCAGGTGCAGGGCAGATGCTTTGGAGTCAACCACCCCGTGCCTCTATTTCCCTATTTGTGTGCCACGGGGCAGTGATGCTGCTGCTTCATCAAGCAGTGAGAGGAGCTGGAGTTTATCCCTTGCTGAAGTGAAAAGCTGAGGAGTTCAGTGACAGCGGAGGAAGGTGCAATGGAGAAGAGGGAGAAAAAAAAAAAAAAAAGTGGATCGAATATTTTGGAAGGAAACAAGCCCGTGGGTGAGAGAGAAAGATTTTTGCTGCACCACCTCTTAAAGCCTGACAGCTGCTGGGCTGGTATTCAGGTATTTCTGAAAGACCACCACTAAGTGACAGCTCTGGGAGCCTCAGCCCCTCTCGCTTGCATCCTGTCCCGAGCCGAGGGTGTGGAGGGAGAAACCTTGTCCCGAGATGTGTTTTCCACTTGTGGGGTAGAGGCAGGAGCTGACTTTTTGCCGTGCTGTCCCCAGCACAGAGCTGGATGCTGGAGGGTTTCCATGCTCCTTGTGCCGCTCGTGTGAGCAGCAGCTGCCGTGCGACGCGGTGGCCCCAGCCACTGCAGCCCAGGGTGGCCCACGTGCCAGGATAAACAGAGACCAAGGACTTGGAGGGTCTGCTGATGACTTTTCCAGCAGTAATGAACTGGGACACGGTACAAGCCTGAGGGGTTTGGCCATTTCTGGGCTGTGCAGCAGTTTCCAGGCTCTCTTCCCTCATCCTGGCTGCTGGTACTGCCCTTGCTGACCTGATGCAAGGACAGCACATCAGTGGTGGTGGCTGCAGGGGATGAAATGTCTTTATTTCCCCAAGTTCATATCTCCTGGAGCCTGTGGATGTGGGGAGCTCAGTCCCACAGAGGAACTTCTTGGTCTGTGAACTCACAAGTCCCTGAGCAGGGCACCCCACCACCCTGTCCCTGGGGTGTCAGAAGTGTTTGGTCTCTCCCCCCGTTTCCTGGAAATGTGGGAGTGAAGGGACAGTGTTGCCTTTGTCTGTCTCCTCGGGCTCAGGAGGAGATGTGAGCAGGGAATTGTACTGTCCAGGAAAAATCCTCTTCCCCTTGACCAAACCACAGGGAGCTCACCGGACTCGTGACTTGGATGGAGCAACAGGGCTTGTGGGTTTTCCTCCTTTCCCTCTCGCTCGCCTTTCCAGCGTCTGTCTGTCCTGCCTGGCTTGTATTTTGGGTAAACCCCAAGAACACTGAGTTTACTTTAAGAAATGTCCCCCTGGGTGGACCCGGCTGCAGAAGGCTGGTGGCTGGAGGAGAACTGTGCCTCTCCTGTTCAGAGGGCTTGTTTGAAGGTTACTGCGGTCTGCACGAAGGCTGCCCACAAGGGCCCGAGGATGTTTGGTGTGAGATCATCAGGCTGCTTATTTAGGGACCACCAGCGAGTTGCTGAGCACCTCAGGAGTCGGGCTGGGGCCACCTTTTGATATCACAAGAGCAAATATTGAGAAACCCTTCGGGGTGTGTGCGTGGGGGAGCTAGGCTGGCCGTTTGTTGGGTGCTGGTCACCACTGTGTGAGGGGCGCAGCCCAGGAGAGGTGCTTGATGTGTTTCGGTGGGGTGGGCACATAAAAGGTGCCAAGAGGTCATTAAATGGGGACCTGGAGCTCCTGGCTGGCTTTGGGAGACCACCAGAGCTCTGTGGGGTGTTTGGACAGAGCAGCACGTATTCCTCCTCCTCCTCCTCCTCCCTTCATCTTTAAATACCACCCCGCAGATTTCAAGGAAAAAAAATAAATGCACTTAAAATGGCATCATTTTGTGGTGCCTCGAGGACTATTTATATTTTTATTGCTCTCATGATTTTTGGTATAATAACCCATTTCATGAAAACACCGGTGTGCGTACGTGTGTGTAAGGAATCCATGCATCATCTCCAGAAAGCAAATTTATAGCTGGGTTCCGAGAGGTGGCACACGGTGCTTGAGGTCCCTGCCACCACCAAGCCCTTTGCTGTGCTTTCCTCTGCCAGCTCTTGAGCTTTTTGGGGCTAATTGGAGCTCCTGTTTTCCAGGCAGAGGCTGTAAGTTTGGATGGGTGAGTTCTCTGCTGAAGTCCCACAGTGTCACATGAAAATCTACTTCTTGGGGGTGAAATAAATGTCTGGGAAGCTGGTGCATGGACTGAACCAGACTGACTTGACATGAAACAGTTTTTTGCTTTAGGTTGTAAGAGCAGGAGGTGGCTTTGGGGGTTGCCTGCTGTGAGCTGTTCCTTGGCACAGCTCTGGGGCTGAGCCCAGTAGCTCCGTGCTCTGCTGGAGCCCTCTCCTCTCCCGTTCCATGTGGAAAATGAACCAAATCTCTCTGCTTCCCACTGAAATGTAGGATGTGAGATAAGTGTTTACTGGAAGGCTCCTGTTGCCAAATAGCCTGGAGACCTGTTCCTTCCTCTTCCTCTGAACAAAACAGTCCAGGTGTTGGCTGCACCTCTGTGAGAGGTGGTGCGTAGCACCTTCTGCTCTGACGTGAGATGTTCACCTTCATCATCGTAGTTATGACCCTGAACACTGTACAAGCCACTGGCTGGTGTCCAGTGTCTCCTGGTTGCTTCCTTGTCTCCTCCTGCTGATGGTGGCTGGGGGCAGCTCATGGTTCTGGGCACTGCCCAGGGATCTCGGGAGAAAAGGAAAGAAAAGGGTGGCTTCTCTGAGGTGAACCAGCTTCTCAGAGACTGCAAAAGGCAGCGTGGCCCTTGCTGGGTCAATACCTTGGGCCACACACTGGTGGTTGCACTTGATGTTTCAGTGCTGCTTTTCCATTCCTTCCAGCATCCATCCAGCTGTGCTGGTGGCTCGAGTTTGGCAGAGGGGACCCTGTGCAAGCTCCAGCTGCTTGCCTTCCCTAAAGATCCACCCAGAGACACTGTGGCTCTCGTGGTGGAGATTTCTTCACTCCCAGCTCCAACCCCATCCCTCATAGCTCCTCTGCAAAGCTGATGACAATTCACTGACACCCCATGTGTGGAAGAAATGAAGCAGGGTGGGAACTCGGCGCTGCTGTGGGGTGAGGTGGGCAGAGCCCTGAGCCTGGCTGCTGCTGTTTAATATCTGTGGTCTAAGTGCAAATGGAGCAGGCTCCAGCTCCAGTATGTTTGTCTTGGAGATTAAATCTGGAGAGCCTCCGGTCTCCAAGTCCATGCCGGGAAGAGAGGGGCGAGGAGGGAGGGGAGCCCAGCCCTGCGGGTGCACACACCTTTTTAACCCTCTGAAAACTGCTGCCTGGCTGGGAAACAAAGGGTTGGAGGGTTAGAGGAGGGAGAAGAAGGTGTTAGGGGTGGAAATGCAGGTCTTTGAAAAGATTGGCACAGCCCGAATCGTTGCACCTGCTCGTGAAGGTTTTCCAGGCAGGAATCTTCCCCTGCTCTTGCCACAAGCTGGAGTGTTACTGGCGGACCAGTCAGCGATGCTGAACTGGGAGCAACTGCACCTCCTGCATGGCTGGTGTGCACGGCACCTCAGTCCTGGGTTTCGTGCAGCTCTTGGGTGTCTTATGGCTTTTTCTGCAGGGATTTTTTGATGCCCACACAGGGGGCTGGGTCTTCCTCTGCCTGCTCAGCTGCATCCCACCCCCTTGCTGTGCTGGCTGCCCAGCACCACTCACCCCTGTCTCAGCAGGTGTAAGCTGTGTGGGGACTTCTCCAGCTCCAAGTCCTGCATGCTCGGGTGTGTGAGACCATCACGGGCTGCAGGACACCCTCCTCTTCCTCCAACCCAGCCTTGGGCTGCGCTCGGGGTTGCCAGGGAGGCTGCTGCTTGGGGCGGGAGGGAGGGAAAGCATCTCCCCCCCGGGATCTGTGGCAGTAATGTTCCCAAACACTTCATCTCGTGTACGGGGTGTACTACAAGTGTTCCTGCAGTGCTCAGGGCTGTTTTTGCAGCGCTGTTTATATAAGAGCTCGCGCGCGGTGCCTACATGCTCCTGGCACTTCTGAACGCAGGTAGGCTGTGTTTATCCTGGGGATTGGCCCCAGTTACAGTCAGCTGGGGCTCAGCCAGCAGCCTACCTAGACTGATATATATATATATATTATTTTTTAAAGCCCTGGCTGTCGAGAGACCCAGCCTGCTTGCTGCGCCGATGAAGAAATGTAGCTTTGAGCAGTTTTACCCAGTCTGAACTGGTGGAGCTGTGCCAGCGGGCAGGCCAGAGCTGGGGGATGCACCCACAGGGTGTGAGAGCAGGTTTAGCATCAGTCCTCAGGGAGATGCTTTGAGGAGTCTGGAAGGGCTGGAGACTGGGGCTGGCGGGTCCCCCCTTGTCCTGGGGGTTGATAAGGGTTGCAAGTAGAGGTAGATTTTGAGTGTTCCTCCTTACTCTTGTTACTTGATGTCCCATAGGTTGCATTGTGGTTTCTAGCTTCTCTTAGGGGGGTAGGGGTCTGTGGCTGCTTAGTCTAGGTCTGGAACTGGGGACAACCTGCAGAGAGACTATAAAGCTGGTGAAAAAAATGGGAAACCACACAGCTCATTTCACTGAGTCCTCCTCTGCCCTCAGCAACCCCAACGCATGGGATGGGTTAGCTGGGGTTGCATATGGATTGCTATCAGTAAGGGATGTGTTTTCACCCATCCTTCATGGACACTTATCCAAAGGTCTCCAGCTCCTCCAAGTTCCCTCTGGGATGCAAGGGTCAACCTCTCTGGCTTCTGCATCCAGCCTGGGAGGGAGAACCCAGCAGATTCAGGGCTTGGCAGCTGGCCAGCTCTACTCCTCCAGCCTTTGGCTGGGCAGAGTCCTCTTACTTGATCTAAAAGGAAAAATTTAATTAAACGAGATGTAGATCTCATCTGCTGGGAATTCTCCTGGCGGGCACCGTGCCCTGGATCATGCCCAAGGCAACAGTGGGAGACGGGGGAGGAGGAGGAGGGTGGTGGGAGGAAGGCTGGGCAGTTCTAGGCTCCTCTTGCCTTCCTCTCGCCAGGTTTTTCTCCTCACCTGCTCTAGGAATGGGGCTGAGATGAAGCTGCTCTGACCTTTGGTTCCCCTCCCAAACCTTGGTCTGGGGACTTCACCCACTAAAGTGTACCCAGGAAGAAGGGGGTGACTTCACGGAGTGAGGGGTTGGCCCTGGGCTGTTAGGGAGATGTTTGTGCTGGGACCCCCAGGGGAGGGGTCCCCTGGGCCATGCCTGGGAGGGGAATGAGAGCTCTGTGCTGGTGTCGTGCTCTGGATTTCTGCTGGCTTGAAGGCTTGTGGTTATGTGCTGGAGAGAGAGGCACCTCTGAAAGCTCAACCCCACTGATTTCCTATATTGTATAGAGAGGAGCATGCTCCAAAATGAAATTAATTCAAGGAATTGAGGTGAGCCGGACCCCCCCTGGCTCCAGCCTCCTGTCAGGAGCTGTCAGAGCCAGAAGGTCTCCCCTGAACCTCCTTCTCTCCAGGCTGAACAAGCCCAGGTCCTTCAGCTGCTCCTCACCAGCCCCTTCCCCAGCTCTGGATGTCAGGCCCCTTGCTCAAGGTCATCCTGCTGCTTGGGAAAAAGGGGAAACAGAGACCAGTTGGGATGGGGAAGGCTCAAGGTCAGTGGGTGGTTAATTTCATTTGCTTCTCACTGAATAAATAGAAAGTTAGAAGCCAATACAGGGTGGAGGAGGAACCCAGGTGAGCAGCTGGGGAGGGAGCAACAAGCCATCCCTAGTTTTGGTTTTGTTTTGGTTTTGTCTGTTTATTTTTGTGAGGGTTTTTTTTGGTTGTTGGCTTTTGTTTGTCTTAATATTTTTATTTATTCTCGTTCTCAATAAAAACCAACCAAGCTGAACTGGCAGGAGGCAGCTGGTGCGTTGTGCAGGGCTGAGCTCCGTGGCTGGTGTGGGTGCTGGACATGGGCACGGCTGGGGGTGCTTAAATTAGCTCCATAAATTGTGGCTCTGATATGTGGAAGTGTTGACAGGGGATCAGCTATTCCCTGCCTCATGGGGAGAGGACTGGGGGGTGTCCCACAATTGCTGGGGCAATTGTATTTTTTTGGTGGTGATGGTGGGGTTTTTTTTTTTTGGTGTGTTTTCTTCTGAGAGGTGGATTTTCTCCCCAGAATTGATCTCTACATGGCTTTTATGTTGTATGTCAATGTGAGGCTGGGTAGGCTGAGCTGAAGGGGTTTACCCTGGAGGTCAGCTCAGCATCGCTGCTGCTTTCTGCCAGGGTTTGGGTGACAAAAGCTCCGGTGCATCCCTCTCCGAAGCAGACACTGGCTCTCGAGTGCTTTTGATCTCTTCAATGGGACACAAAACTCGCTCCCTTTACACCCTAGCTAGCAGGATTTTGGGTATCAAACATCAGGATGCTGCTGCAGGGGCATTTTATATTGTGCCAGGCAACCCCCAGGCTGCCTCGGGGAGCGGGCACTGCTGCACTCCAGGCTTTCAACCGAGTAACTGGGATCTAACAGAACCCCTGGAATAACTGGGAAAGGCAAAGAAATGGCACAAACTGGGCGTCTGCCCCGTGGCTGAGGGCAAGTTGGGGCGGGCTGAGCGTGCCCTGGCAGCACCAACCCTGCTGCGGTGGCACCGCCGGCGTCCTCCGTCCGCGGGCACCGGCGAAACGGCCGCTTCACCCCCTAAAAACCCCGCGGCTTGGGGTGTTTTCCAGGTGCACATCACGTCCAGCCCTCCCCAAACCTTCCCTCCGGGGACGGCACCGCCAGGGCTGCTCGGCCGAGGCGGCGTGCTGAGGAACAAGGAGCTTTTTCACTTGGATGCCTTATTTTTTTTTTTTTTTTTAATTTTTTTTTTTCCTTGACCTACATTTTTATATTCCTGCATCAAGTTTAAGTTTCAACCGATGGGCATTTCTCTGCCAGTAACAGCTTCAAAAAAATTCCTGACTAATTCTAGGAAACGCTGGGCTGAAAGTACATTTCTGTGCCCTCTGCTGAGGTCACCCACACGCCTCATCCAGCCGGCGGGTCCCACTTGCTTTCTGTCCCACTGGAAATGGTCCTGAGGGACTTTCAGGGATCACCAAACCCTCACCTCAAACCTTCCCTATCCCACAACTGAATTTTGGAGCCTTCCTGCCCAGCTCAGCAATGCAGAAATCCCAGGTTGTCCCTTGGGATGCTGCCACTTGGGACTACCCACGAGAGATGTGGCATCCCCCAGACCAAATTGTCCTGAATGTGGCCACGTGTGGTTAAATTTCCCCTACAGGACAATCAACAAGATATTTGTGTTAGTTGGGGCATAACAAAAGCATTAGTATGTATTTTTTAAGTCCATCAAAATTATTTTGAGTAAACCAATGTTGGTTTGGGGTTTTTTTGCACTGTCCCCAGAGCATTCCCCACTCGGATTCAAATTGAAAGACTTTTACTTGCCTTTCTTCCCTCCCCATGGGGCTGGAGGGGAGGGATTCTTTTCCAGAGCTCTGTTTGTTGTTGGCTTTAGTCTGAGATCTGTGGGCAATGAGGAGAGCCCAGGGGGTGGCAGGTCCCTGTCCCCTGCCAAGGAAGCTATGCCCTGACACCAGGGTGGGGTTGGAGCTCTCTGTGTGTGTTTGAAGAGGGGTTATTTATTTCTTTAGACTGGGTTGGATTGGACCAGCTGTGAGATGGGGTTGGTTTACAAATCCTTTTTGTTCCAGTTAAAAGGGAAGTTATCTAAATCATTAAAAAATATATATATATCCTCAATTTTGATGCCTTACCATTTGAAATCAGAAGACCAGTGACTCTCTGGCTCTGACTTCTCCCTCAGTTTATGGACAGAAAGGATTTTTATCATTGCTCTCCAGTTCCCAGCATCCAGAAGGGTCAAACACACAACTTTGCTCCTCTCCAAAGGCCAAATTTTAGCTGAGGGCAGTTGCTGAAGCTTCCCACCCTCCTCAGCAATAAACCCTAATCCTGACCCGGGGGCCCATCTCACTGCGGGTGAGAGGCAATTTTACCTCTTGATCCGGTGTTGAGGCCCATTGTGAGAATTAAACAGTGTTTTGCTCTGCTAATTTACCTCCGTGGATTGTATAATTATCTTTTTATAGGCACGGGTGTGTCCCGGGCTTTCCTGCGGCGCGGCAGAGCCGGCTGCACCCGCGTCTGCCTGGGAGAGATGTTCTCCCAAACCTGGCCTCCCCTCTGGGATGCTGAGGCAATTAACTGGGGATTATTTTCTGTTACAGATCTCCATCCGCAGCTGCCGGGGCTCAGCGGAGCAGGGGATGCTGTGGTGTGGTGAATGGGTTGATGTTTGGTGGCTCCCATAGGATGGTGCCTGGGTTTGAGGGGTCCAGAAGTGCAGTGAAGCTGCTGTGGGATGGTGAAGGGTTAAGCTGGGTGTGATGGAGCAGCTCTGGGAGTGAAAGCTGGATTTAAACCCAGGATTGGGGTGAGAGGGATGACCAGAGCTGTCTCCCATTAGCGACCAGGCTCTCACACGGAGAGACCCTGCAAACAAAATCTCTTTTTCCACGGCTGCTCGAGCCGAGTGGGTGAGAAACCCCTTTTTGCTCATGGGTGACAGGATGGGGCTTGTCCCTGTGTCACTGTGATGTGCCCTGAAAACCACCACCCTGGAGACTCTCTAACAAGACTTGCAGCTTTTGCATCCTCCCCAGCCCCTCTCTTTGGGAGCAGCAAACCCCGGTGTGCTGGGCTACGTGCTGCTGCGAGCCAGGGCGCTTGGAGGAGGAGGAGGAGGAGGAGGAGGCTCCTGCGCTCGGAAAGCAGCAGCTGGATCATGCCAGGGCAAGTTTCTCTGCTGTCGGATGAGTCCCCGCCAGCGTCTCTGGTACGAGCCGGTTGTTTCCACCGCACCGGGAGAGCGATGCCGGCTGGGATCAGCGGATGGGGAGGTTTCTCCCCTCCCTCGGGGATATCGGCTCCTTTGCGCTAAGAAGATAAAGATCGTCAGGCTGCGGTTTGCAGCTGGCCGAGGAGCCAGAGAAGGAGAGCTAACGGCTCGCTGGAGGAGGCAGGAGCCGGCTGGGGCTGGGGGAGCATCCTCCCTTCGCTCGGATTCTGCCGAGAGGCTGCGGTCCTGCCCCCCACCCTGCCCGGGCACACTCTGCTGGCATTTCGTATCCTGGTTTATTTCCTGCAAAAGGAAGGTGGAGAAAGGGGGGTGAGGAGAATTAATCAGCTTAGGGTCGGAACAGGAAAAAACACTGCTTAAATTGGTAATCCTCAGGGATAGAAATCAGCTCAAAGCTGCAAAATAAATGTGCAGCTGGATGATTTTTTTTTTTTTCTTCCTCCTTCCCTCCCCAGCTTGGTGAGGCTGGTCCCAGAGGGCAGAGGGTGGTGGCAGGGCAGGACTCCAGCGTGGGGCCTCTTACACCCTGGTCTGTGTTCATTCCCTGATTCATAACTTTCCAGAAAACACCTTGTCTCAGATGTGAGGACTTTGAACATCCCCAGGCAATGGGAAGCAGAGCTCATCCTCAGCACAGGACTCTGTGGGTTCCAGGGATGAATCCGTCACCTCCCTGGAGCCAAACAAGGAGGATCTGCAGCACTTTTCCCATCCCATGAGCCAGTGTGTTGTTGCAGAGCAGAGAGAGGTGTGTGGGTGAGACCAAAAGCAGGGGCTGAGTGAGCCCAGTTCTCCCCCAAAAATACAGGGAGGTCTCACGCTGGTGGAGAGCAAAGGCTGCTTTGTGCCTTGGTGTGATGCTGTGCTGTGATGGACTAGAAGGTTGAGCCTGGATAAAAAGGAGCTACTCAGGGAAGTCTGGAGAGCAGCTCTGCTGTGGCAGTGATCTGAAGAGGTGGGTTACACCTGCAGCCTGCAACGGGGAAGAGCTTGCCACAGGATTATGTGAGGTCCTAAGGCATTTGTGGGTTAAGACTGAATTAGTCTGGACCTAATAAAGGAGGATTTAGCTGGCAGGGGAGTGGTGCTAGGTGTGTCAGGCTACTCTGGGCTGCAGGAAGCCCTTGTGTCTGCTCTGGAGATCACCCTGTGGTTGGCTGGGATGTGGCTCTGTGGTTGTGGGATCACCTCTTCTCAAGGGGCTCCAGGGTTTGGTAAGAAGAGGAGGGGGAAAAGTTCTTTAGCTCCTTTGGAAAAGCCCAGGGATCAGATGTATCTTCAGGAGCTCCTGCTGATGGCCAGAAACCAAGAGTAGCTGCTCGGCTCCCATCTGCCCGCAGCAGGGGACTGCTGGAGTTCCAGCAGGAGAAGCAAAACTGCTGGGAGGTAAACAAAGTTCATGCTCGGGGAACAGCATTTGGCTGCTCAGGCCCATCCATCAAGCTGTCAGGGAGTTATCACTTTGGGGATGCTTTTAATAAAGGAGCCAGAACTGTCATCGGGTGCCAGAGCCTGCCCCGAAACCTGCGGCCCCTCCTGGGAGCCCGTGTTGTCCAAGCCCTGACATTGTTCCCTGCTTATCATCTTGTTGCAAAAATGAAGGAGAATGGGACTTTCTTCATTCTTTCCTCTGCCTGTCACTCTCGGTGTGACACATGGCTTTAAAGGAAGAGCTGTCTTGTCTTGAGGGGAAGGTGGGGGGAAAATTGCTAGAAAGAGCTGGAGGAGGAGGAGGAGGAGGCAGCCTCGTCCCACACGCACAACAGGTTGGAGTATGTGAGCAAGGAGAAAGCCGTTGGAGGTGTTTCTGTCGGGAGGGTTAAAAGTTCTATTTTTAGTCTTGCTTATTCTAGGGTGAGTGCCTGTGGGTAGGTCTCGGTGGGTTGAGCTGGGCTGGTATGGGAGGAAGAAACCTGCCCCTGGCACTGGGAGCGATGGTTTGTGCTCCAAGTGCCATCCTGGTGGGGCTGAGCTGCCGCCAGCGCTCACCCAAAGGGCATCTCCATCCCTGGCTGGCAAAGAGCAGCATCCCTCCTGGACCTCCACCCCTGGGGGTGCGTGGGGCAGCTGGTCCCTCTGCTGGGAGAGCAGAAGGTGCTGTGACACTGGGAGGGGACCTGGGGCCCTTTCTGCAAACTCAACCTGCTGCACCCCAACCTTGTGAGGCTTTCCAGGGTTTAGGGTGAGCTCAACAAATCCCCCTCTGCTGTCTGGGTGAAATGTCCCAGACTGAGTGTGGAGGGGGGGTGTCCTACAGCCTGACCTTGATGGTCCAGCACCGAGCATCCCCCTGTGCCCCCCGGGGGCTCGGCGGGTGGGTTGAAGGGACCGTGTCCTGGTGACTCAGGGCGGGTGGGTGACTCACGGCAGCTCCCAACGGCACCTGTCTGGGCCGGGGTTATTTATTAACGTGTTACCAGCAAGGGTGGCATGGGAACAAACCACTTTGCTTCCCTTCCTCTAGCCGAGGGAGTTTTAATGACAGCTCTGCTGAGGCCGGCCGGGGCTTTGGCGAGGCTTTTGGTATCGCGTGCTTGGGTTAGTAAGAGAAGATAATCTTTTTGGACTGAAACTCTGGGAATGAGGTTGGCTCTTGCAGCTGAGGCTGGTGGTTTAAGGAGAAGGCAGGATGGGGAGGTGTTTTCTAGGGAGCATGAGGCTGAGCAGAGCTAGGGCCAAGCTGGGCTCCCCACTCCCACTCTGCTGTGTTTTCACTCATTCTTAAGGGAATCATCCCTTCTGAGTGTGATTTCATGCAGCTTCATCACATTTCCAGATGCTGAACTCTCACTGTGTGTCCATTCACAGGGTGGGGACAGCGTGGGACAAGGTTGCACGAGGGCTGAGCTGCCAGACTCCTTTCCTCTACTGCCTGAGCGTCTCTGTGGGACCCCAGGCTGGGTTTTGGTGCTTGTGCTAAGATTGACCAACTTGACTCCTGGCTGGAGGAAGAGGCCTCGTGGAGTGGTGCTCATGGGTTATTGCCACACCTGCCCACCCACCCACCCTGGGTTGGGCTTCACCTCCACCATGGCAGGGGTGCCTGGTGGTCCACCTCCACCAGATGGAGCTGTGAGATGTCGTTGAGGGGCTTAGGGGTCCCCAGGGCCAGACTGAGCCCCCCATGGTGCTCCAGCAGCAGTCCTACTGTCTGAGCAGATAGCTGGAGGCAGCAGCTTCATACAGGGGGGTCTTGGATCTCTTGCCATGTGCCATGCTGGGATGTGGCACAGCGCTGGTGATGGAACAGGCAGCAGGGCAAGAATTTTTCCCCAGGGTCCCACCCCTGGTCACCTGCTGGGTTTCTCACATCCACTGTGCTGTGGTAGTGGAGCTGGAGGGACCCCGGCAATGCATGTGCCTGTGATGTAATGCTGGGGAGTTGTCCTGCACCAGTACTGAGCCAACAACCCCAGGAGGTCACATCCTGCTGGGGTGCAGGGAGGATGTGTGTGGGTTAGTTAAGCTTTGCTGATAACTGGGGTGACACTGCTCCCACCTGCCTGAGGGGCTGCCTGCATGGTGGGGGTAGGCAGTGGTGGCAGGGGTCCCTTAGCAGGAGATCTGATTGTCCCCTGTGCAGGAAGGTGCTGAGGCTTGGGAGGACACTGCAGTTTGGCAGGAACAGGTTGTGACTCAACGGGTCCGTTTCATCTCTCAGATATTTTCTTTTTTTTTTTTTCTTCTTTAATCCACTTGCCTCATTGACTTTATTTTACAATCCATTTCTGGGTTCACTGAAGAGCACTTTGGTCATTAAGCACGTTGGGGCATGTGAATAAACCTGCATCTCTAAACAGTAAATGGCTTTAAAGCCAGTATCGAATCACTGCCTGAGATGCAAAGGGCACAGCACCAACCCCACATCCCTCCTGCACCCCCTTCCTCTCCCACCTCCATGTTTTGGGGGCTTGGAAGGGGTGAAGCCAATCAAGGAGTGGAGCTCCAGAGCCCCATCCCTTTGCATCTCCTTTAACGTGTCCAGGTCCTTGCAACACCCTCAGACCTGGGTATGTCAGGGCTTCCCTTTCCCTTGGGGAGGGTTTGTGGCCAGGCTGAGCCCCACCTGGGTGTGTGTGCAGGGACAAGGTGCTAACGCTGGCTCTGCTGGGACCAGTTCCTTCAAACAGGCTCTAGCTCTTCAGCCACATATTTCTCAAATCCAGCCCTTCGGATGGGAAGCGTTTCGACAGGGCGAGTGGAATGGGGGCATGTCTGAGCAGGGCGAGGGGTCCGAGGGAGGGACACCCGGGAGAGGGAGCAGCAGGGAGGTGTGAGTGCTGAGCGAGCCATAACCTGAGAGCTGCCAGAACTGTTTCCCTGCCTGGTGGTTTCCTTTCCTGTTTGGCTTTGCTGCCCACACAGCTTGTGCTGGAGCTGTCTGTGGACACGATGCTCCCATCCTCCTTTCTATCCCTGCTCTTTGCTCTCTGCTCCTTGCAAGCCCGTGTTTGGGGTGGGGGGAGGACAGGGCAGGTGGCAGATCCCCAGCTCCAACTGCACAGAAAATCATCGTTCCTGCTGCAAACTCAGCACCTCCTCCTCTGTTTGCTCTGGACGGGATGCTCTCTGCTTCCTGGGCTGCTGCTGAGCGTGGAGGCAGCTCATGCCCTTGTTCCAGCTCTTGATGTATCCCTCTTGCTCTCCCGGGATGTTGCGGCGGGCTGGAGGAGAGGAGAACAACAACAGCACGGGGGCTGGTGTCCAGGAGGCACCGGTGGCCTCGGGGCTCATGGTGTGTGGCCTCACTCTGCTGCTGCTGCTCATCCTCCCGGGGCTGGAGAGGTCCAGGGCGCAGGGAAGCAGATGATGCCTTGCTGGGGAACGTGGGGTTTGTGGGAGGCAGCCAGCCTGGGGAAAAAAAAAAAAAGAAATTGCACCTGGGATATTACTCTTTTAGTGCTGGAGGATGTGCAGATGGCGAGGAAGGAAGGAGCTTTGTCTTGAGTAAGGTTTACCGGGGACTAGGGAGGATGATGCTTCATTGGGGATGTCTCTGGGACAACATGGAGTGCCCTGTTGGGTGGCATGTGGTTAAACTGGGGCACCTGCATGGCATTGAGCCTTCCTGGGCTCCATTTCCCAGCTTGATGGGGACGATATTTGTGTGGTGAGGCTGTGCCCACGTCCCCGGGACGGCCAGCCACCCAAAGCGGCCAAGCGTGGCCCCGTTCCCAGCGCCTCCCTCCATCCTTGTGGCTGCAGCAAGGTCCCAAGAGCCGAGCAGGGACCGCGCTGCCCCAAAGGCTTCACTGCAGGGTGGAGCGCATCAGGAAGCGCCTTTGATCTGCGGGCGCTAACGCCTTTTCACATGAGCCGGCAGCGAGGAGCCCGGAGATAAGGCATCGACATCGAGCCTTTATGGGCCTTTGATTGCTCCCGAGCACGCAGCTCGCTCCAGGCAACTTCAAAAGCAGCGCCTTGGAGCAGCAACGCCCTGCGCAAAGAGCCCCGAGCTCGCCTTGGCTGCGCCCGCATGTGTGCGGCTGCGCCCGGGGCTCGGTGCCCAGGGGCTTTGTCCCCTCCCATCCTCACCCCAGCAGCAGGTAGGGCTTGGGTTTTTTTTTTCTGGTCGACCTTCGGGACCAGTGGATGTGCAGTTGGGCGCGGTGGGGTTGGATCTTGCACCGGGTGCCCCTGCGGTGCCACCCGTGAGGTCCCTGCCCTGCCCCAGCCTCTGCTGGTGCCCGCAGAGCAAAACCCTGGGCGTTTGGGGTTTAGTGCTTTGCAAACCCCGGCGATGCTCGGAGGCAGGGAGATGCTGGGGGGGGGGGGGGGGGGGGGGGGGGGGCCGGAGGGAGGATT